>VZRE01007910.1:86199-268820 GCA_013396775.1 Cephalopterus ornatus
GGGCCGGCGGCGGGGCCGGGGCTCGCGGTGCGAGGCGCCCCCGGAGGGCCCGGTGCTCTCCGTGCGCCTGCTGGGCTTGGCTGCGGTGTGCTCGTGGAAACGGGAACGGCCGAGGGGGAAGCGCGCGGGTGTCGAACGTGCCTCCGGTACTTACCGTTCACTGTTAATAAATGTAGGGAGCTAGAAGTGAGGAATGAAAAAAACCAGCACGTGGTCACGTAGAACGTTTCTCCCTTTCGAGTACTTGCTTCGTTTCGGTTGTTGGTGGTGAACTGACAGCTGTGCTCATGAGCCGTGACAGTCTGAGGCTTGCACCAGAGATGCTTCAGGAGCGTGTATCGTGTTGGAATTCAAACAATACTTTTGTTTAGAACCTTTTAAGAGTTCTGAATTTAGTTTTTGGGGTTTTTTTTAATGGATTAACATCTGCGTAGACCCTCCAAGTCTTCTGGCTTTTTAAATAATTAACTGAAAAGCGGTGCTACCGAAATGGAATTGGTAGCCTTAATTTTTGCAGAGGAGAGATCTAATAGTCAACTTTAGTTTCTTTACTGCGGATAGACTTGACTTGAGTTTAGTCAATGAGTAGGAAAAATACTGGAAGTTCCAGGGAAATTGCAACAAAAGTGTCGTGTGTCCACATGGTAGGTTGCAGACATAAACTTTTAGGAGGAAGAAAACCAAACCAACCATCAGTTCAGATGCATACAGGCCTTCCTGTGAAGACAGCACTGATCGTATCAGTGAGGTGGTGTGTGTGACTAAACACGTGCAAGTTTTCAGCAGATTAATTTACTTTGGATCTGACTTGCTTCTGGCCATGGCACAGTAAACTTGCATCATCTTAGAGTTACATATGTAGATATTTGGAGAAACTCTCTTCCCATTTATGTGGGAATACAGACCAACTCTCCACTAGGCCTTTATGCATTGTAGAACCTATTTTAAATGTTAGACCTCAGTTTTCTCTAAAAGCTAGGGTTTTGGAAGAGGTGATGTCCCTGGTTCCACTGAATCACTGACAGTTCTGTGTTTATGGAACATGCTTTGAAGCTAAACCTGAAGCTCCTGGACTGGGTCCAGCGGAGGGCTATGAAGATGATTAAGGGGAAGGAGCATCTCCTGAGGAGTGGCAGGGAGAGTTGGGCCTGTTCCGTCTCGAGAGGAGATAACTCGAGAGGGGATCTCATAAATGTCTATAAGTATCTGAAGAGAGGGTGTCAAGAGGATGCAGCCAGGCTCTTCTCGGTCGTGCCAAGCAATAGGACAAGAGGCAGTGGGCAGAAAATAACACACAGGAAGTTCCACCTGTACATGAGGAAGAACTTCAGTGTGTGAGTGACCGTGCACTGGAACAGGTTGCCCAGAGGGGTTGTGGAGTCTCCCTCACTGGAGATCCTCAAGAACTGTCTGCACTGTGCAATTTCCTTTAGGACAACTGTGCTTGAGCAGAGAGGTTGGACCAGACGATCCATTGGGGCCCCTTCCAACCCTCTGATTATGTGATTCTGTGATTCTTGGGTAGGCTTTCTGTTAAGAAGAGTACACACTGTTCTTTTTCACCCCTTTGTTTTCTTCTTGTTCTTTCCTTTCTGCAACTAACATCTATGTATTTGAAATATATCTTCCCAATACCTATATAACCTGAGTTTGTTGTGTGTTTCATTGTTGGTAATTACTTTACATTTTTGGCCATTTTTGTTATCCTCCACTGCATCCTGTGTCTTTGTAGAGGCAGGGTGTGCAACAAAGACAGCAGTACTCTAACTGAGTCTTTAATACGGACTAGTGGAAAGGACAACTTGGCGTATTTTAGTGCCTCGCTCTTGTATTTAAATATTAAATGTTTTCTGTCTTTCCATGCCCGTATTTTCAGCGTTAAAAATGATGTGATGACTGTCACTTGCTGTAGTCTGTAGTCTGTAGATGAGTTTCTGCAAAACTACAACTAATGTGTTGTTTCTTTGTATCCTCTGTTTTTGTGGTTTCTTACTTTGCTTATGTTTTACTGTTCATGTTGGATATGGTTCTTTTAAGATAATTGTAATTTGGCCCCTAAAATAGTTGCAGTCTCTTGCTTCTCAGTATCATTTACAGTTTTGTTAAGTGCAGTCTTAATTCTGTTTTCAGGAAGAACATTTATAGTTGAAAAATATTTTTTTACAAGGTTAATAGAAAATTTGTTTTTTATAAAGTACCAGTGTATGTTTCTGCAGGTTTGTGTTGAGCTATAACACTTCCTCTGAAAAATGTTATCCTTTATAAATACTGAACTGAGCTCAGGATGGTCCATGTTATTCCTGCATGTTTCATTCCTCGTCTTACATAGTCATAGGAGCTGCTATTGGAGCATTGAGGTGGTTGGGGGAAGGGAAGACACATGTTGTCTTTTGCTGGTTAGTTAAAATGTAAGGTTTATTTGAAAGCTTTAAATTTGGAATTAATTTTAGTGGATATTAGTGTTTTGACTGCTGAACAGGTTTCTTTCTCCCTCCTACAAAATTTCCATAGAAAATTGAGTTCTCATTACTCGAAATAACAGCATAATGTTTTCCTGGTAAATTGTTTATAGTAACAATTGTTGAAATTGGTGTGGAGCACTTTCCAGCCCACGCATTTTCTTAAACTGAAGTACACTTTAATGTCTGAAGAACTGAAACCCGAATCTACTCTCTAGTTTGGACAAACTTATCTAATCAAAAACAGTTTAACAAATTACCTCTACAGTGTAGTTGGAAGTTGTTAGAAATATGATAGCTGATGTCTGAGCTAAAATGAGAAGAAAACAAGGGTAGGACCCACAAATGGATTGAGAGACATTAGGTTCCTAAATCCCAAACTGTAATCCTCAGAATCTCTGTTGTCATTTCACCTATAGCTCTGTTTTCAAACAAAATCTTTGTCTAGTCTCTCTCTCCTGTAGCAGCCAGTAGCAGGTGGTTAGGTGATGTACTGAAAAGAAAGGGGAAACAAATCCAATTATACCTTCACTTTCATATTACCTTTCAGTAGTCAGTGATTTAAATAACTGATTGTTGGCTTGCAAGCTGTTGAGTTCAGTAGCTACCAAGGTATTTGATTTCCATTAATTCATCTAAGCATACTTGAACTTTTAGTCTTTTTGCCATCCTGTGGCAATGAATTCCCAAATTTAATTATGTTGTCCACAGGAAAGGCATTCAATTTGGTACTATTTTCACCTTACTATTGAGTTTTATCATGTACCTCTTTATTCTTACATTATGAGCAATAGTCAGTAACTCTGTATGTACCCATTCTTGCTTTCTAAACACCTCATTACATCACAAAAAGGAGAGATTTTGTGTTTATTGCAAGTACAGTTCCTAAGGGCATCTGCAGTCAGGGCATTGTTTATGCTTATCTCTCTCTGAGGAATTGGATCACCTCTGCACAAAGCCAATACAAGTACATTCCTATACTAGTTTTAGGAGTTAACTTTCGTCATAGTTGTAGTGCTTGAGAAATGTGGCTGAAACAATGCTGATAGATACCACACCGATGTTTTGGCTGCTGCTGGTCTGCACAGCATCAAGGCTTTTTTTCTCCCACTCTGCCTGCCCAGCGAGTGTGCTCGGGTGGGCAAGAGGTTGTGTGGGGACACAGCTTGGACAGTAAACCCAAACTGGCCGGTGGGATATACTGTACTGTGTATTGTCATGCTCAGAAATAAAAACAGAGGTAGAGGAAGAAGAAAGGGGGTTTTTTTGCTTCCAAGGTATCAGTTGTTTGGAGATTGGTATAGTGGAGTTTGGGGCATTGGTCAGCCTGTCAGATGTGAGCTTTTGTTTCCTTCACCTGTGGGATATTTTTCCTTTCCTTCTGTCTGTATCTCAACTCGTAAATTTTTGTCTTTTCTTCCTATTTTCTGCCCTGTCCTGCTGGGGTGGGGTGAGGCGGGTGGTGGTGGTGAGCAGGCAGCTGCATAGGTGCTGGCTGGGATCAACCCACCCCAACACTGCACAGGCACCTAAAAATGTGCTTGAAGGAAGCAATAGCAGCATGCTATGGTTCTGTCGTGTATTTTCAAAAGATATTGCAGCATTGTGAATAGTGTGTCTCCAGGCCTCCCGATTGGAGGCCAGAGCAGACCAGTGATGGTGATCGATATGGCCAAGGCTGAGATGTTGTTTCAGGGAGTCCTTATATCTCTTCTTCGGGGCTCCTCTCTTGCGGCAGCCAGTGGCAAGTTCACCATAGAGCACAATCTTAGGGAGGCGGTAGTCCTTCATCCTGGAGGCGTGCCCTGCCCAACGCAGCTGCGTTCGCAGTAACATGGCCTCAATACTCATAACCCCTGCCTGTTCAAGAACAGATGTATTGGTCGCAGGATCACTCTCGAGGAGAAAAGGCAACGCAGAAAGAACCGTGTCCTTTCAGTACCACCTGGGGAGCCATTCTGCTGTGCCTTTTGCAACCGGACGCGTCTATCTCGCATTGGCCTTTTTAGCCATCAGCGCGCTTGTAGCAAGCGTGGGTAGAGTCCTTCACAAATCTTCGTTCGCGAAGCCTAGCCATGATGATGATGATGATGATGGTTCTGTCGTAACAGTGCTCAGTGAATTAACCACTGGTGTGAAAGATCCCTGTGCCCAGTGTTTCTTGAGGTTATTCTAGTCACTTGGTATAGATATTGCTCTTGAAGTTGTACACAACTTTTTATAGTTCAATGAATATCCACTAGACTAGGGAGAAGCCAAGAAAGGCTTGATTAGGCTACAGTTGTAGTGCTGGACTGCTTGAGTTGGTACCGCTTTGTACTTGCTGAGAGGACAGGTGGTGTTTTCTGCGTTCTACTCAGTACATTGACAGGTGGACTAGAGTTTGGTGGCCAGCCTGTCACCGAGTGCATCTCTCAGATGCAAATTAAAACTCATGTTCTTTTTCTGTCTTATTAAATCTTGTGGCTGCTGGAGAAAAATAGCTTTAAAGGGAAGGTGGAGAATGTTTTAACTGACTGATATTTACGGATAGAAAAGTTGCTAGATCTCCCCTTGTATGTGGAGCTTATGGATATGGATTATACACCTCCCTAGCCTTTCCCATCATAAGGCATGTATTTACTCTGAGCCATCTGCTACATCTGCTTGCCCAAAGGAATGTTAGATGTTTGGCCTGAAAAGTAGACTGAATCTGATATTACAGGCCTGAATCTTAATAATAAAACAGGTCATACAGTAAGAATAGATGATTATGGAAGGATGAGTTGGTGGTTGAAGCATTTGCCAGGTAAATTGTGGAGTAAATTTTAATTTTCCAGTTGTAAATTCGATTCTTAGTAAGTTGTGAGAATAAGTAGATAACTTTGTACAGTAGTGACTTGCTTGCATTCAAATATTCTGTAAAACTTAGAGGGAAACATTTATATCTAAATCAACCACTCCTTTCTTTGAAACTGGTGAGGATTGCTGAGCTGATTGGCTCAGTGAGTTTGTATTTGGAAATGATTCTGATGAATTTGTTCAGGAAATAGGCATTATTCTTAGCTGCTGCTCTATGGTGGAACAAGTGTTCAAAAAACAAGTAGGTGTGGCACTTTGTGATATGGTTTAGTGGGGATGGTGGTATTCAGTCAGAAATTGGGCTTAATGAAATTTGAGGTATTTTCCAATCTTAATGATTATTCTAATTTGTCCTCTCCTCAAAAGATTAGAGAAGAGTAAAGAGGATCTCTGAAAGTTTTATTATTTATTTATTTTATTTATTTATTATTTGTGGTGAGCTGACCCTGGCCAGTAGCCACATGCCCCCCATGGCCTCTAACTCACGCCCTTCTGCATGAAACGGGGTGAAAATAGATGTTTAACAGTTGCTTGGGAAGACAAATACCATAAGCATGGGTATGTGTTCTTGTTCCCCAAATACCTTGCTTCTCTTTTCACTGAGTTTTTATTGCTGAGTATGACATCGTATGGTACAAATCTATGTTGCCTCTGAAGCATGAATATAAATAAAATACTTGTCTATATAATTTTCTTATTAGTGTAGCTTTTTTTTTTTCCTGAGGAGTCTTTAAGTTGATTCTGTTTGTCTGAGCAGTTTGTATATGTGCCTTGCTAAATACTCATGATTACTTGTTCAAAGGCTTTAAAGTGTTAAACAATAGATTCTTGTGTAGTATGTATGTATTTCTTAGCTTACAGTAAGATTTTTCTAAAACACATTTTAAGAAATATTACATACATTTTAACAGAATATGACAATGACTCTGGAAATACAACCATTTAAAAAAATGCACAGCTGGAGGAATCCTGTTTTAACCTCCTCAGATCACTAGAGACCTAACGGGGCTTTTTTCCTTTTTATTATATCAGCCAAGAATAGTAATATTATGCCTCAATTTTTGTTCTCCCCATTTTCTTATGTAATAATCACACATGTTTACAAGCTTTGAAAAGATGATTAGGCGTTTTGTCACAGTAGGAAACCATACAGATGTCTTTCTCAAAGTATCCTCTAGCATGTATGCCCATCATTATAGGCAGTCAGCCCAGGCAGAGTAGGTAGCAGCTGTTAGTTTTGATTCTGATTTGCACTCATTGTAACATTGCAGAAATGCAATGCTATCCTTTTTTTTTTAAGTTCCAGTTCTGAACTGTAGTAATGATAAATTATCAATTTGAAAGCTGTTACTTGCTGGTCATCAAATAGCTGATGTGCTGTTTGAAGTGCCTGTGTGGAATGTGAGCTCTGAAGAGAAGACAAGGGCCTCTGCCTCTAATAATAATATTTTATGGGACTATGTATCTATTCAGGAGTTGAGTATTGTTTAAATATATTTTTAATTAACTTTTTTTTCTTAGTAGAAGGGCCTCTACCTTGAGGTATGCATGTTTTCAGGGTATAGGGGTATACTTTAAAAGGTGCTTCTTGCATTTTTTTTAATAAATTTTTACACTGAAATTTTGGCTGGGTTTTTTTCCCCCTGCATCCTCCCAATGTTCAATAATATTTAAGCCAAATTGAAAGTGGACAGTTGTCTGCCCTGGACAGCTTCTGGTACGTGTGTTAGAACCCTCTTTACAACTCTCTTTGCAGGGTAGGAGGTAGTGTTGCCTCCAGGCAGTAGGAGGAAGTTCTGAAGGGAGAGGCATCCTGGAAGGTACCTGGAAGGTCAGCGAGATTTGGGCTCTGCTTTCAGTGCTTCCTCAACTGGAAAAGCTTGTCTTGATAGGTTGATTTTTGGGAATCTGTATGCATTTTCACTGCACTTTAATATTTGACCATGTTATGTCAGTGAGCTGTATTATGGATGTGCCTCTGCTTTTCTGATAGGAAATACAAACTTTTTGAGCCATTGAACTGGACTGAAGCTTCAGTGTGCTGTGACATGGATCCAGTAAGAATAAAGGACTGCTAGACCATGAGGAGGTCATTCATGTGGATGTACCTTTGGAGAAGTTTTTATATAAGCTGACAGAGACTTAGGAGGAGAATTAAAAAGACTGAGGGGTAGTATAGTGATAGCAAATAAGTATATTTGTCTTATAAAAGACATTTGTCATCTGCAGAGATGATTGGTAAGTCCTCTGACTTAGAGGATGAGTTAGAAGTCACTTTGAAAGAGAAGGCATGTCAGATTTCATGTTACCTGTTTTATGCAGCAAGCAGTAATAAGCTGTCCAGTAATTGATACCCCTTCAAAATACCGAAGCATGGTCAGAAAACAAAATTGATAGAATTTGTCTGTTTTGTGTTGTGTAGATCTGTATGTTTTGTATCTACCTTAAAAGTTTGGGGATTTGGGAAAAAATACTCTGCCTATTTTGTATTCCCAGAGAGTTTTGTTAAAAATCTTGATATTCTCTGTATTCCTAAATCATGATGTTTCTCAGGAAATTAGGAGTTACTGGGGACTGAGAGTCTTTGGCAGTTTGGTACTGCCACATTGGTAAGAAAAGCTGAGGTAGACTTCTAGGAGTAAGTTGAGAAAGACTGAGTAATAGCAGTGCTAAAATCTACTTAAACTTAGCAAAGTTTAAATATGTGTATTAAACATATTGGTCCGGGTCTTAAATGCAGCAGCCTAATAGCTAAAATTCAGGGGATGCTTATCTGTGACATTTTATTAGCATCATCTTAGTATATTCAAAATTAAAACACTTCTTAGAGAGAAGAATTTTGGATAAAATGTACAGCTTTCAGCTCCCAGTTGCCATGTATTATTGGTAAGATACTAAGTAGAGAGTTTTCTGCAAACTGTCATGACTTTCTGACTCCTTCCATGCTCAAAAACTATGATAAATATCAAACAAAATAATGAATGGTAGAAAAAGCATAAAGGACGTTTTTTAGGAAATACTACAAACATTAATATAAAAATTAAATGAATGCAATAAACCTGAATGTTGTTAAATACAGCAAACACTTAAAATTATGCAATACACTTATATAATTTTAATGAAATTGATGCATTTGTGTGGACAATGACATCAGGTTGTTCCTATTTTTATGTAATGGGTCATTTTCCACAAATTTCTTTATTTTTTATTGCAACAATTGATAAAAATTCTTACTCTCTCAGAAAATGTTGGAAATTGGATGAGCTTATTTATAGCTGATAATTTGGGGAACTTTTCATTTAGTGACAGCCAGAGTTGGCCAGAACCCGTGTTTCTTTTTGAAGGGCATTTCCATACTTTTAGTACATGACAATTAAATTAGTTTTCTTGTATATTACTAGAAGTACTGTAGAGTCTACAGCTTCTTTCTTAACTGGTATAAAACTCTGCATATTTCTATTCTGAAAAATAATTCTGTAGTTTATTTTTAAGCACTTGCAGAGGTTTTTTTCAGGTTGCATCACCATATTATTACCAGTATTATCAATAAAATTGCTTAATGCAAAAAATTTAATATTTTCTCTAAATGAGAAATCCTGCTTCAGTGCTTTTATAGGCGATTGAAACCCTATTTTGAATTAAATCAGAGTTAATTATGATGGATAATAATGGTATTGAGTGGATAATAAACATCTAGTTATTTAGAACTGGGAGATAATACAGTTTTGAGGCATTTGTTTAGTTGTCTATAAATCTGGTAAGTGATTTGTGGGCTTGAACACATCCCTGTTGGGAATTTAAAAACCTCACAGAATTACACCCTGTATTCAGCTACTGTTTCAGAGGATTTGGGCATTTCAGAGGGCCTGTGTCATATGTACTGTTCCATGCAAATATCTTTGCTGCTATAAAGGGTCTCAAGGCCACTAGACACTGTGTTTAGAGACTAAGTCCCTGTTACGATCCAGTTATTAAAATTGTTAGAAGTGCCTCTGCCTGAATTAAGGTACAAATGAGACCAAATTCCAAAGTCAATCGTATGGGTTTTATTTAATGGTAAATGTAAGGCAGTGAAAGAGAGATAGAAAGAAAGAAGAAAAGGAGGGAGGCAAAGAAAGTGGCAGAGAGAGGTTAAAATAGAAAATGTATCACCACTCTATGTAACCCTGTGGCGTCCCTTCAGTCAGGTTCTTCTGGTCTTCTTGGTGGTGAGAGTCCTACAAAACATGGAGTCCAGTGGATTAATATATGTTCAGGAGATGCCAGGCACCTCCCCTGGGGGTGGAGGAGTCTCTTTTGTCAGGCTTTGGATTCGTTGTCTCACTTGGATCACGTGTAGTCCTCTGGGGGAGGAAGGCCTCAGGAAGGAGTTGGGGGGAGCTCTGGGGGTCTGTGATGGTTTATGACCCTTCTCAGCTGCCTCTCACGTGAATGTCCCATGTGTACATGGCCTTCCCAGAGAGTGAGGCTTGCTCCTTTGGTTTGGTGTGGAGAGATTTCACCATCACACACCTAAAACCCTTCTCCTCTACCACCCCCTGAGCTCAGCTAGGGCTGATTCTTAACACAGATACATTCTTCTTTCCTGAGCCTTGTTTACTTCTCAGACTTGAGATAATTAGTCAGTAGTCTTACCTCAAGTCCCCCTTCACAGTCCAAATTCCAGTCAGGCTTTGGTGGTTGCAGACAGGCAGTAGCTTCCTTGTAGTTTGACAAAAAGTCTTTCTAGGATTTTGACAATGTTCAAGCATTTCAGTCCATCACAGTCCGAAAAAGGTGCCTGACATAAGGGAAGCTTGAATCTTTGTGCATGATTAAGGCACAGGTCTTCAGAAATGTTTTCACATTGTTGGTTTTCTATCCGAAATATCAGCTGGTTTTGGAGAGAAAAATGTCAGTGCACCTGCCTCAATGCCCTGAAAGAAATGGGCTCTACGCTTTGTGTGGTGCTTTACTGCCTATAAGCGCAGTAGTGTCTGCCTATGTATGTGTTCTAAACATAGCTGCAGTAGACAAGTGAAGTACTCTCAAGTTACATGGATATGAATTTATGGAGTTCATAGGGTCAGTGTTCAGAATGCAGATTTTCTTGTATAGGTTTCCTGGTGAGATGACTGAGATGCATGTTGGGGATCAAGATGAAAATAATAGATCTTCTAATAAATAATTTGTCAGATTTATTCTCTAATGGAGCTGAAGACTTTGTTTCTGCTTTCTAGTCTTGTTCCCAATTGTTTAGGAGCTTGACTTTAGACCTGATTAAAAGCTGCCTTAAGCTTACTAATTTTAAGATTAGTCTAGACAAGGTAGATAAGCTTTGGGAGTATGTGTAGGGGTTTGTATCTCCAAATATGCTTCAGGGACCAGGACTAGAAACTTTCCTTTTCACTGCCTCCTAAGGTTCAAGGGCAGGTGTTAGTGCTGAGCTTGCAGGAATAGTTCCCTCCATCAGGCATGAATCAATGTTGTTTTCATAAGAAGCAGTGGCAAAAAAACCCCATTCTTCAGCCCTTAGCCAAAACCGAAAGATGTGTACCAGAGATGGAAAAGCAGAGGAATGCCTGTTGGCAACTACAAGGGCCTCACCAGGGCACGCCTAGATGCAGTTGGAAAGCAAAAGCTCAGCTCGAGCTGCAACTGGCAATAGATGTCAAAAAATACAAGAAATGGTTCTTCGACTCTGTAAACAACAAACAGAAAGAGAAGGAAAGTATCCTGCTGTTTATCAGGAGAGGTGAATTAGTCACCAGCAATGCTGAAAAGACAGAGGCTCTCAACACTTTCACCTTTGTCTTCACCATCACTGTTGAGCCCCAGGCCTTGGGAAAAAAGCTCCGGCTAGATGCAAGCACAAATCCACCATCACTGAAGGAAGAGCTGGTATCAATCCCCAGGGATCACTGTTGGGTCCAACTGTCCTTAATGTCTTCATAAGTAATCTGGATGATGGGATCAACTGTACCATGGTGAAGTTTGCCAGTAATACCAAACTGAGTGGGAATCATAGAAGTTTGGATTGGAAGGGACCTTAAAGATCATCTAGTTCTGACGTCCCTCCCTGCCATGGACAGGGACATCTCCCACTAGACCAGGTTGCTCAGAGTCCCATCCAACCTGGCCTTGAGCACTTCCAGGGATGCAGTATCCACTACTTTTCTGGGCAACCTGTTCCAGTGCCTCAAAGTAAAGAATTTCCTCCTAATACCCAATCTGAACCTAACCTCTTTCAGTTCAAAGCCAATCCCCCTTGTCCTATCATTATATGCCCCTGTAAAAACTCTCTGTCTTTCTTGTAGGCTTCCTTTAAGTAGTGGAAGGCTGTAATTAGGCACCCAAGCATCTTCTCTTTTCTAAGCTAAACAATCCCAATTCTCTTAGCCTTTACTCATAAGAAAGGTAATCACCCAGTTGTACCTTTACAGTAACCTGAAGTTGTTCATTCCGTAGAAGTTTTATTGTGCATCTTTAGCAACAATTATAAGCAATCCTTTTATATCCTGAAGCTGAGTTGCAAAAAAACATGGCGATGCCATCTCTGTGACCAGCAATTAACGTTGGGGGCTCTATCCTTTTATGTGCTATATAAAAGGATAGGAGTATGTTACAGAGACTTTTTTACTACTATCTGAACAGATGCTCTAGCATGCTCTTATCACAGCAGTTATGCAATTATGTATTATGCATGTGTTATGTTTGCTGAAGTGCATCCCACATCCTCTGAGCCATCCTCAGTGAGGTGCAACATGTGCTACTTGGCTGTTATTAACTCAAAGTTTTTTTCTTTCTCTTGCACCTCCATTCTTTTTCATCCTCCCTTTACTTCCTTTGGACATGTACATTGCTATTTACCTTCCATACACCTCCTACTTTTCCTGTAGTGACAAACCTTTGTGCAGAGTAAGGTGAACCCCCTGGGGTTGTTTTCAACCTCTGTTGATGAAACTGTGTGAAACAGAGAGCCACAGAGCCCTCTATTAAGCTTAAAGCAAAACCAAACAAATGACACCACCACCAGCCCCCATCCCGTTTTTGTGGTGTATGCCTAGTGTTTAAATGAACATACATATTATGTATGTTGAAGTTAGCGATTCGCTTATGGTATGTGTCCGTATGTTAGGCAAGTCTTGAAGTTCCTGTTGCTTGGGATGCAGTTTGTCTCTCGCTGCAGGGAATTAAAACATTAAGGCATAAAAATGCAGACATTTCTCAGTCTAACAGTAAGACTACATCTTACGTTCTTGGAAAAGGAAGATAAGTTATTCAGAAAAAAGGATCGTTTTAAAATTATTATTTTTTTTCTTTTTTAAGAAACAACAGCTGTCCTTAGTAACAATCTCAAAGCACATCTAAAATGAACACTTTATTGGGCCAAGCCATGTGTTTGGCATCACACCAAAACACTACTGGCATAATTACAAGAAATACCTCTCCAGCTGATGCAAGCAGGAACAGTGTTAGGCAGCTGACGTTTAATCACATGTGTATGGCTAAGATTGTGAGAGAATGTGGAAAGGGTTAATACTCTATTGAATGTATGGCTTGTAATTACCTTTTTTTTGTGTGTGTGTTTTTTGTTGTTGTTTTGTTTGTTGGATGTTGTTTTGTTTTTTGTTCAGTGACTGGGGTAATTAAAATCCTGAAATTGTCTGTTATGTGAATGATGGCACACGGAGGCACTGTTATGCCTCCTCGTTATGCCGAAGCGTTTGTTTGAATTCCTGTATTCGCTAAGATGAATGTTGTGTGTCAGGAAGACACTGTTTCTTCCTGAGTACATATTCCTTAATCTTGCCATCATCCTTTCAAAGATTGACCCGATCTTGACTGGAGATCAGCAATATTTGACCCAGACAACGTGAGAGAATACCAGTGTGATGTCTGGGCCTTTGAAATGTCTGAAACTGTACAATTGTTACTACATCATATAGCACTGCTTGTAAAGGTGCAAAATACGAGGTTGGAAAATACTGTTGTTGAAATATTTTGCTTTGGCCTGCTGTTCATGATTAATGTCCCAGACATTATTAAACCACTGTTATCCCTGGCTGTCAACTTTGATGCTAGGTGCTGTATTTGTACTGTTTACATCAAACATTCTTGGATAAGAGATTTAAGTGAATCTGGCACAAATGTTCTCATTGGTGTAAAATAGCTTTTAATCCTATGGGTTTATTTTTTTTATTAAAATGTTTTCTTTAAAGTGTTTTTTCTTTGGTGTGTACAATGTAGAAAGGGTACACACCAATTAGAATGTGGGGGGTGTTTATAAATATTGAGTCTCATTTGTAAATGAAATACAAAGTTTATGTTAATGAAGCTGCTAAAGCTAATTGTAGCCATTCTAAAATGTGTTCATGTCACTAAAATTTGATACTTTGGGATTTATTTTTATTCCTCTTGAATAACAGTGTAAAGAAATAAAATATTCTGTGTGTGGATATATTTAAAATATCTTAATCTGTCCCTATAGTCTCATTGCTTTTGTGTTTGATTTATATATATTTAAAATATAAAAAGTTACTGTATTGTCCCTTTACTTTTTGTATAGCCATGTGGCTGTGATATCTTTTGACTTTTTAATTTCCTTTTAATTTGAAATGTTTCCACTTTCTCAAGTGAAAATGAAAATGCTGTTTGATTCAAATACTTTGTGGTCAATAGCAACCTGCTATTCATTGCCAATGTCTAAAGCCTCTTTTTTTAATTACATTCTTTGATTAGATTAGTTATTAATAATAACTTCTTCAGGTTTTATAAATGAGAAGTTTACATAGATGGCAAGAAACTTGTTAATAGTTTAAAGAATTATAGGCAATATAGGCAAAACCTGGTAACATGGCTTTATATTCCTTAAGCAGTTTAAACAGAATGACTACTGTAAGGTTTTAAGGGACATTTAACAAGTCAAATATTAGAGACCACAAAAGCTGGTACTTTAGTATAATGGAACTGCAGATTTTACCTGTGATTCTGTTAATGCTATGTTATTCCATAATTTTAAGTAAAGAAAGATTTCTGTTCCTCTTGAACATTAAAGTACCATATCTTAGCAGTCACCTTCTCTTAGCTCCACTGGGCAGTTTGCTTGATTTGTTAGAGAGCATAAGAATTAAGGAAATTTCAAAAGGATGTGTGTTTGACCATAATCCCTGTAACATTTCAGTGGAGAAAAAAAGAGATGGTTCTGTTATCTGCTTATATTAAAAATATGGGAAGGCCAGGAGCTGGAGGAAAATTTAAGTAGTTGGTGAAAATATGAAGTGGAAAACTTTTCTAGTAATGTTTGTTACCTTTGTGACATTGCTAGCATGGGGTTTTTTATGTTTCACTTTAAAGAATAAAAACCTACTGAGATTATGATTCATGTTTACTTTAAACAATAAACTTTTAATGGTTTCTTAGCTGAACTCTGAGTATAATCTGTGTTTGTTTTACTTTCTCTAATAAAAAGTTTGAACTTAAAATCACACTTTCTTTTAAAAGAAGTAAAATAGGCTTTAAAAGCTACTGCCTCTCATCTTCACAGAGCTTTAAGTGGGTAGATACTGCTCTTTCTGCTTTACAAACAGAGGCTTGGTGGAAAGTTAAGGGTTTTTTAAAAGAGGCAGGAAATCTGAGAGTTCTAGGAATCATTAGCAGAATGGGCCCCAAAGTGTCCTTACTTGATTGGGAACGAGGGAGGAGAAGATACAATTTTACGATGTAAAGTTGCACTTTACAAGTATCTGAAGGTTCAATTCTCATTCCAGTTGTCATTCTACAAACATGACTTAAGATGGTACCTGTCTTAACACTGTTCTTCGGGGGTAACGACCAGAGTAATGGCAAAAATTTGTCTTCTGTATGTGAGCCCTGGTAAATAAGATTTAATTGCTGCTGCCGTTTAGGTCCTTGTTCCCAAACCAGCAGATCTCAGCAGGATCATTTGATAGTACAGATGTTTCAGAGCTGTGGGCAAACAGATGTATTTCTCTGAAATCTAAAGGAATTAGTTAACACTTACAGTGTCTGCAGAAAGAAAAGCAGTAGCTGATCCACTCTATAGGCAGTTGATGCAGGCAGGCATCTACATCAGCAGGCTTTATGTGAAGGCAGGTAACATAATTTTTTTTAAACAAATGTAAATTTGTGCTGCATCTCATAGGGCCACATAATTTTTATCACAGAATCACAGAATATGCTGTGTTGGAAGGGACCCACCAGGATTATCAAGTCCAACTCCTAGCCCTGGGCAGGACACCCCAAGAGTCACAGCATGTGCCTGAGAGTATCATCCAATGCTTCTTGAACTCTGTCAGGCTTGGTGCTATTAC
This sequence comes from Cephalopterus ornatus, assembly GCA_013396775.1. Lineage (NCBI taxonomy): Eukaryota > Metazoa > Chordata > Aves > Passeriformes > Cotingidae > Cephalopterus > Cephalopterus ornatus. The sequence goes on from VZRE01007910.1 coordinate 101,813, forward strand.
CACTTTCCTGGGGAGCCTGTTCCAGTGCCCAACCACCCTTTGGATGAAGAACCTTTCCCTGGTATCCAATCTAAACCTCCTTCAACTCACCTTCATGCTGTTTCCTGGAGTCTTGTCACTGGACACAAAAGTGAAGAGATTGGTACTTTTTGACCTGGCTCTAATATGTTGCAGAATAATAGCCCAAGTTCATAAACTTTACCTTGTTTTTTATGTTAACAGTGGAGTAATTGCACCTGTCGTGTGCAGGGCCAGCATTTACTAGTATGAAATCAACTGTAGGGCTTCAGAGCTGGATTTGGCTATGCCTGTGGTCAGGACACTGTGCCCTTACTTATCCTCTGGGGTTCCAGGTTTTCTATTTCAGGAAATATTAATAACTTGATGAACAAAGAAGAAAGAAACAGTCCTTTAAAATTCAGTTTCCTAACAAATGACCCTGCTGAAAATGCTTTAAAATCTCCTACAGGTGTCTGTGAAAAGTGAGCTTTTTGTAAGTGGGTTCAAAGTTTCATAAATTACTGTGCATGTTATTTCAGAAAGGACAATTAAGTTAATAATATTACAATTATGTTGTTATATGATTTTATAAAGGACCATTATGCTATAGAAAAAGTATTTGAGTGTAGTATAAAATAAGCAGGCAAAATGGGGTGATCTTTAATAGCTAATGGCAATTCTAATAGCTACTGGAACAGTATAAGAGTGATGTACCTTTTTTGTTGGGTTCAAACAAAAGAGGTCAGGTGAGATTCCCTCCAAGTTTGGACACATTACTTCCCTTCTGTAATGGTAGCTATAATGTTCACGGCCTGTTTTCACTAGCAATGCTGGTATGAATTATGTGTCATATATCCACTGAACATTTCAAAAGCTGCAGTGTTGTTTGGCTCTGTCTGCTTCTAGGCTTGAACATACCCTCTCTGTCCCCTTCACAGTTAAAGATTTTATATTTCCACACTTTGTAGCTTCGTTTTAACATTTATCTCCAAGGTATCAGCTGTTGTGATAGCTTTTCTCAAAAAGCATCTTAATGTGAGGTGAGAAAACAAGCAGACCTGACAAGTCAGTGACATTTCTCTGTTTGTCACTGGAACGCTGCATCTGGATTTGCTTTTGTGCTGTATTGCAAAGCTGATAGCTAAAATACAAATACAGTCATTAAATGAAGAAAAACTTTAAGGGTAGTTGGATGAAATCAGAGAGTTCTGTTGGAGGGGGAAGTAATTTTATTAATTCTGCTTTAAGTTCCTTAAATTCTGGATGGCCGTTGGTCTTCAGGCATGGTTAGAGTCATGCAGATCATTAGGTTTGTAATGATATCATTAATTGTTTTAAAAATAATCTAAATCTGTATCTTATATGCTGCCATCAGAAACTGTAGCTGTGCATTAGGGTTCATTAAACAATTCAGCTGTGGGCACCTTCTGGAATTAAATAACTTTGAGAATAATTTTAGTTAAAGTCTTGGAACAAGTACAATTTCAGATGGGTAACAGCTGTGTTTTGGTGTATAGATATGAGTCGGTTTCACAGAGGAAATAAAACTGTGCAGAAAGAGACTGTAGTCCTGAAGAGAGCCCTGCTCTGTGTAAGTGTGCATGCGCACTCCCAGTTGTGAGATTAAACCATACTTTTTTCAGTTTTCCGGTAGCCCTTTTATTCTCTTTATCTCTTCAGTGTTTTGCTCTGGTAATATTTTTTCCTGTCATAATTTTCTTGCCCTGTTTTGCTGGTTAAAAATGTCTAAGCACTTGTCAAGAAGGATGCCTTTTTTGGCATCGGCACCGGAGGCTGTTAATGACCTGAAAGCTCCCAGTGTGGGCTGGCTCAGAGGAAGTCTTCCTGTAGGTTGTAATCACTTACTGCTATTGGGAGCTAAGGTTCAGTTACATAGATTTCACTGTAATACTCATGTTAGTGGTGCTAAAGGAATAATTTCCACTTTGCCTCATTGCTGGTGACTTTTACTTAGAGAGGAGAGAGAAGAACCACCTGCTGAGTGACCCTGCCTGTTACCATGTCTTGCTTGTGCTCTGTGCCTTTCACCTCCCTTCTATTGAATCTTGATTATTAGCATTTTGAGGGAGTTTTTTAACTGGTTTAATTGAAGTTCCAGCCAAGTTCTGCTTACTTGAAAAGGTCTTTCAAGTTTGTGATGTGAATTTGTATTTATAGCATTAATAAAACCGTGTTATTTGTTTGTTCTCATCTAGGTGCTTGAACTGGGATTTGATTTCTCCTCCTATGGATCACTGAATGAGTAACAGATGGCCTTGCCTCGTCTTACAGGCGCTTTACGTTCCTTTTCAAATGTCACTAAACATGAGGATTACAGTGAAGAATTAGCTGACTTAGTGGTAAAACTTTTTTTTCTTTTACAAAACATAATTATAGTAAGAATTGTTTGCTTTCTTCATTTGCATTTCTATTTTATAAGAGTGGGCAAGCAAAACTGGGCAGAGTGTGTATAGTTTCCTGTGCATTCCTTCCTAATGTCCTCACTCAAAGTCAAATTTGCTGTAGCTTTGTGATTTATACTAGGCCCTTACAATCATGATGTGCCATATGGATAGGGTTGCTTGGCTGCGTTAATTCGTCTTTCAGGACACTGGGTAGGGCTGGTGTACTTTCAGCTTTGAGCTCATGTGGAGCTGGGAAGCCGAACATTTCCTTTTTAATATTAAGTTCACTGCATTTAGGCACTTTTTTAGTTTCCCATGAAATAATGCATTAAATCAGTAGATGCCTTGTGGGAACCTGTAATGTGAAATGAGTTTGGAATCTTGGGAGCTGTAAATCTCTTGAAGTTGCAAGAGTTTGGCTTTATAGAGAATTTTGCTTTGGAAGAGTCAAGTAGTGAGAGAGTGTGTGTGCATTTGCATATCCTTCTTCCTTACACTTAGGAAAGAGTCTAGAGCAGGTAGCAGGAAAACTGCTTGCAGTCATTACTATGTACTGACTGAATGCAATTGGAAGGAGATGTTTTTATCTGGTGTTTAATTTTAATGGAACCTTCATATAGTAATTTGAAATAAATAAAAAAGCCCAAATATTTTGCATTTTCAGACTAAAAGGTCAAAACTACACGCACAGTTGCTGAAGTCTGATCTTACCTGGAAGAAGATAATAAAGTTCATTGACGACAATTTGGACAAAAAAGAACACCAAACTGTAAATGGTGATTTAAAAACTATATTACAAGCTGCAAAACAAATAGGTATGTTTTCATTATATAGTAGTCTCATAATACAGTTTTATTTGGGGATGGGGGCGAGTTCAAGCTGCTTTCTGCCTGCATACTTTGCATATGGGTGCAGTTTTAGTTCTACCTTGGCACCAGTTTTATGCACATGGATAATTTGGTCTTCTGTTTTATTTTAAGATATGATTCCATTGTGGATATTCTTGGTTTTTTTGATAGTATTGTATTGTGATGTGTGGTATGGTTTGTGATCGATGGTTACTAAGCGGAAACAACAGATTCTTTCAGAATCACAGTACTTGGAGAAAAGAGCAATCTTGGCGTTGCTTGCTTTAGTTCCGTGTAATTGGTATAATGAAAAATTGGTCTGCTGCATAGGTGGATAAAAGTATACAAAATATTTTCTGCTTTAAGTATTTGATGTGAGGAGAGAAATAAATAATAAATTTCACTCATCTGGAATTAAACTTTTAAAACTGAAATACATTATGGCAAAGAAAATGTGGAAGGGTGAAAATATAGTTTTGATTGGAAAGACTAAACCTAATTCAGCTTTTGCTTTTGGCAGAATTCATCAGTCTTAAACTGAGCGCATGGCTCAAGCTCTTTCTGTCACATATTTAAGAATTTTTCATTTCAATCTCATAGGTATATTTTCCCCTTTTCTGATTGTGTTTCAAATATCTTGAATAGAACTCTAAGTGAAAAGACTGAGAGAATTAATATATATAAATATATTTGCCTAGTTTGGGCATAATAGAGCAGTTTTTTGTCACAATACAGATGTTAACCTGGCACACTTAAGTGTCTATTTCTTGACAGTTTTTTTTGGACATACCTAGTAAATCGAGAAAGAAACAAATATCTAAACACAGACTTTCAAAAAAAGCTAGACAAGTTATTCATGTCTGACATGTAGTAATCTGTTGTGCTGTACAGTTGCAGAAGATGTCTGTTAAAGCTATTAATGGTTATAGTTAATGAGCCATCAGAAGTGTAATTCTGAATATTTCTCAAATCACTGACAAAAATGTTTTAAACTTGTCTGGTGATACACATGTTCTAAATTTTGCTTTGTGATTCATTCCTTCCATTTTAGTGACACACCTCTTGTCGTTTTTACAACTTAGGTCCTTTGTGGGTTTTTTTTAATCCTCTTTTTTCTAATACAAGTAGTAGAGCTAGTGCTATTAGTAGAGTTTTAGCTTCTTTGGGCTGGCTGTCTGTCTTTCTGCAACAGGCCTCTGGGAAGGGCCACCTCTTTGCCCCAAGCCAAGTATCTCTGCTTCAGGGCACAGATTTCAACTGGCACTTGGAACACACAAGATTTGAGGGAAAGTCACGCAAGATGGGGATTGAGTTTGCACCAACCGTCAGTACCTAAAGTTAATAGGAAAAGGTGCAGTCTGTATTGACAATAGATACATACTGATTGAAAAAGCTGTTTTAAATGGCCACTACGTGTAGTTTAATCACAAGAGGTACTGGACTAAAATGTTGGCTGGCAAACATATGATTATAAAGTTTGCAATGTAAAAAAGTAAGACCATATGTAGTATAGCAAGTAGGAAGAAAAAATCCAGTGATGGAAAAAAAGGTTATAAATAAAATAAGTGTTTGCCATTCTTTGCTGCAAATGTTATCTATGAAAATAAATTGATAGATTTGTGTTTTCTGTATTAATGACAGAAACAAGTATTAGCTGTGTGATTTTGTATTCATTTTTTTTTTTTTAATTTTATCTTCTTGCCAAAGATGACTGCAAAAACTTTTTAATTTCCATCTTCCTCCCTCAACTTTTAATAGCAGGCCTAGCCAGTGTGATGGGTAGGTAGAGCAAATTGAAAGACTTGAAATAATAGTGGTAAATTTTTGTTTGATGGAGTGGAGAAGACAAAACAAATGAAAGCAGATGCATTATTGTTTAGTTAGAACAGGTTAAAAAGAAATCATCAGCTTTGATGCTTCTGCATAAACACGTATAATGTTATGCAGACACAAATCAGAATAGATTGCAGTGACTGAAGCACAAACTGAACTGATAGGAATGTTCCAACCACCATCATCAGAAATGTATAGGAGGGAAAGAGAAATTTTTACTTTAATTTCAAGGAAATGAAATCTCAGCCTAGGCAACACATACTATATTAATGATTTACTTTATGGGGTAAATTTCTCTTAATGAAATGATCTGATTGGCATAAAAACAAAAAGAGTAGCTTCTAGTAGTCCATCTTTTGCCATCTTGTCTGGCTCATTTTATTGAGAGGGGAGGAGTAGTATTTTCTAAAGAGATGTTTCCACAAATAGGAGATGTTGATAATAAAGAAGAATTAACTTGTAGTAAATGTAAGAGCTTTTTCTCAAATCCTTCAATTGCTCTTTTAGTTTAGTAATCTGTACTTCTGTTCCAACACAAGTGAATTTAAATAATAATATGTATTTGTATGCTAGGAGTATAAGAGTGAGCTTCATGAAGCTGAATTTAGGACTGCAAGTTTTCGGATGTGGGGTTTTTTTAACTATGATTCCGATATAGCTAATGCTAAAAGGGAGGGGCTGAACCACCTTTTTCCTTTGAGATATATTTATATATGTTATGTGTCTTCCATATGTAGGTATCTAATTATCTTGTAAATATCACCTCCAGTCCTCTCCATGAACTTTTCAGCTTTTGGAAGTGCACCACAGGGAAATTCAAGCAAAATACTGAATTTTTAGGCACCTCCATTTATATGTTATGTTTCCAGTTACTCAGCTTTGTTCCATATTCTTATGCTGGATTTTTTTTCCTCCATTCTGTTACATTGTGGGAAAGAAACTCCTTGCTTTTTCTCGGGCTAAATCTAACCTAAGTTGAATCAAGTCACAAGTAAAAAAATTCTGCATGTTGCCACTGCATAAAATACATAAAACACCCTGTATGCTGGCTGGTTTTGTTTAGTTTATGCTTGATGACTTAAAATTTTGTTTGGTAGTGACATTTTAGTTCATCATATGGAGGTTTTGCTTATGTTTTCCTTGAGAACCTTTGTGAATATTTGTGTAAGAAGTAAATTCATGTTTTTATCTAATAATATATTGTTTATTTGCATAATATGATGTTTTGTAGATAGAAATCTAAATTAATGTATTTATTTGCTGTAATTATTTTGAGCAATTTTTCTAACTGAGACATATTCTGTAGTAATTCTACTGGGAATTACTACAAGAATTCAGTAGTTCCGAGCTGAGTTCTGCATATTTAGTGTGTTATGAATATTCAGATTAGGCAGTGAATAAATAGCAAGACAGAGAGGAAATTTGTTATCATTAAAGAGCTCATAAATATACTATTGTGAGTTTAAGACCTCTGGCAAGTTTTTTTTCTCTAGCTCGGAAAAATAAGAAAGCATTGGTAATTCTTAATATGAATTTTTAGTATGTAGAAGGATAATGAAGACAGATGCTTTATTATCATATACCTTTTATAGTTCCAACCCTTGCAACCATTGTTACTTGTTATGGTCTTCTTTTGATATCTCTGTTAATGAGATTTGCAGCAAGAAATTGAATACAGTTATGTTATAGGTAATGAAAAAGTATTAGTATGAAGTGTATAAAGTTATATTTGGTTTTGTTAACAGTTGGAGCTGAAAATGGACAAGAAGCAATTGAAAGTGGAGCTGTTTTTCTTTTTAAGACATTTCACGGGAAAGAATGTGTTGGCCATGATGAGACAAAGGTGATCAAGCAGATGTTTGGGCCGTTTCCATCATCATCTGCTACTGCAGCTTGTGATGCCACCTCTCGGATTGCTTCTCACTTCACTGAAGAACAGCTTACAGCCCTCATACAGATGGCTGAAGAGCAAAATGGTGATAACAGAGTGTTCTTCGGTAAAAATATAGTGTTTTCATTTGATATGCATGATTTGGATCACTCTGAAGAGCTGCCTGTGAATGGTGAGGCTGATGCACAGAAAAATATAAGCTTAGATTATAACAAATTTCTGAATAACCAGCTGAATCACTTACAGAGTTACTGTGATGAGAAATCTGATCTCAAGTCTTTGGAAAAAGTAGATGATTCTTTTTTATGGTGTGAAGTTGGAAAGTACCTGAAGCAATCTCAAGGGGGTAACCCTGGAGGGCCAACAACAGAAGACCTCTGCTGTACATTGTATGAGATCCTTGCTTCTACCAAAAGTGGCGATGAACTGCAAAATGAGGTACAGTAGCATATTAACCAGACTGTGTATATTTGAATGCTACAGAAACATAAAATTATTTCATGTTAGCCTATGTCAGTATACTTTATCCAAGTATTGTCTATGCTTTTCTTTTTTTTAAATTTGTCTTGAGAGAAATCACATGTCAGCATCATGATTTACCAGGCAAAAGATGGATGCAGCATGAGTTTTATGTGAATAGTCTCCTTTTCCCGCATAACAGACAGGCGGTTACTTTTTTTTTTTTTTTGGTGGCCATTTGCTCAGCTTCTCCGTACTTTCTTTTTAAGCAGACGCCAGTTTAGGCTGCCTATAAAAGTGTGAGGAACTTGCAAAGGCAACCTGAAATAACTTCCTTGGGCAGGTTTCATCTCCAGTTTTCAGAGCCTCCAGCTGGAAGGCTGCGCAGGTGGTGCAACTTTAAAGCTCTGTCATATCACGTCTACTTCTTTGAATAAGGAAAGGGGATGGCTGGGTTTCGTACAAGAACGGCAGAGAAAGCTTGAGGGAGAGGGAACAGTTACTGGAGTTGTAGGATAAGTGTAGTAGCAGAAAGGGGAAAAAGCATGATTAAAAGCTGGTGAAGAGGTTTTCCAGGTGTGTGCATAAGATAATCTGGGCAAGAGAGAACTTGTTTTGAATGGGGTTGAGAAAGAATTCCTGCAATTCGCTAATTTTTTTTTCCTGTGCACTCTTCTGTTAGGTTTACTTTATTCTTCCTAATTTGCCCTGCTTTCCTTCCCTGAAAACATCTCTACTTAAATTCAGAAACTGATGTTTTAGAAAGACTTTAAATTTGAAAATTTGCTACTGAAATACAACTGATGGTAGGAATAGACAGTAGTGAAATACACTACAGTGAAAATTTTCAGGATTTTTGCCATTACAGTTGCAGATTTTATTCTTACAAAAAGCACTAAGTGATAGAGTATTTCATTTTAGGTTTAAATAACTATATATTGATATCTAATGCATTGTGATATAGTTGCTGAAGCCATATTATTGTTTTGTTTGGTAATCAGTAGACTTCATGTTGGCTGCCCTTTGAGCTGCATTCTGCATATGAATATTTTCTTACAGACTTCTTCCAATTTGAGATCCTAAATACAAATGGAAGCTGATCTAAAATTTCTACTGCATTGAAACATATTTGAAAAATAACACTTTAATCCATGTCTGCAAACAGTTTCATATTTTGGGTATTGAAGGAGGACACGTGAAAATAGAAGACTGGACAGATCTTGGATAAGGAAATTGGATAAAGACAGTTGAAAGTCAAATGAAACACAAAAAGAGTATCTTCATTTGCCATAGGGACCTGAAGTTTATAATTCCATACTTCTGCATAATGCCTACTTAATGCCTAAGTTTACTTTGTAGAATTTGTTACAGAAAAGGCTCAGAACCTTTCACTTCAAGCAAGAAGAAATTACATTATTTTTCTTTCGCAACTTTATGATCATAATAGATTGCTAAATGAATTGGCAGAAAGTTCAAGCTATCAGTTTTTATGTAGGTCATCATTAAAGACTTCTTTTCCATGAGTTTTTGGAGCAAAGAATTCTTGGCAAAATTTCTCTTTTGATGGCTTTTAATTTCATAATATGAAAAAATTGTTTGCCAGCAAACTGAAGATTATTCAGGAAGTTTCTTTTATATGAGTCACTAGAGAGAAGAAGGATTCTTTCCTTGGAGTGTCTGAAAATCATATCTTATGTTGGATTTTTAAAAACAATTAGTAATAAAAAATAATAAAAAACCCCACAAAAACAAAACCAAAAAACCCAAACAAACAACCAAAACAAATTTCTCTTTCATTCTCCTTATTTTAGTCCCCGTGTTGCCTTTCCTTCCAACACTCTTATTTCATTGTTCACTGTGCAATGTGGGCATCGAGGAGGGAGTAAGATGAATTTGAACCCAATCACCTTTTGTTAAAAGCTAGCTGGCATTTGTATTGTGCCCTCTGTAACCATAGTCATGGCTTGAAAACTTCTTCTGGGCTTTGGATTTTACTATTACTTAGGGATTTCTTTTTTTTATTACAGCAATTTTGTTGATGCCATCATTAAGAGCAGATGGTGCTTTTAAACCTGAAGATAACCCATTTCTAGAACTAGGTCACAGGTTTGCTGTATGAGATGGTGTAAGAAGTATGTGATTGATCATGCATACTGAAAATCTTACATTACTTGGGGGGATGCATACATACTAAAGTGTCTGTGCTCTGAAATTTTTTTTCTTTATAGAGAAAATATGAAAGGATACTTCTTTTAAATAAAAATCCAGATCTGTAAAACACATTTTTATATTTTAAATATAAAGATACCACTGTCTGTTTATTATTAAACAAGGAAAGAACATGCTGGTGGTGAGGATATTGGTGAGTGGGCTTCTGTAAGACAATTTCATTTGATCCTTGAGCAAACTTTACTGAGATTCCAGACCACATTAAGAATACGAACATTTTATATAATTTCAGAGATGCCATCCTGGTTGTTTTTTGCGATTGTTTAGTGCATGTATAGGCACACATGTGTGCTATTTAGGTTTTTATCTGCTTAATGAACTCTATAAAGAATTGAAATCAGTTTCTTTCTGCAGCAGCATGTAGCTTATGTTTAAAGTGGTTGGCAAGGTAGAAGAAATACTTTGTTCTTTGTTTCCACTATTTAAGAACATTCCACTCTACCTTTGGAACAGTTTGTTTATCTGGCATATCACTGATGACTCTTAATTAGAGGAAAATTGATTCTTATGATTGAATTGATATTGGAGTTATAATTTATTTTGTAAGTGTTTAGGACATGACTTTTTATTTGGGATGTAAGTTCTAGTAAAGCTAAATGACAGCTACACACTTTTCACAGTGTCTCAGATTTTGTTGATGAATGTAAGATGGTAATGATGCGGTAACAAGACCATTATTTAAAAACAGGAAGAAAAAGAGGATGGCCAATTATAGAGTTCATCCAATGACTCTTGTGGTTTTTTATTATTATTTTTTATTAAAACTTACTATTTCTTAAGTTGAGCACTCAGTTTCTAATATATGATGCTTTCAGAATGAAGACTGGAGCCATCTTGAGACCATTTTAGCAGCTTTTCCACCTATCACCTCCCAGGGTAACTAGGAAAAAGTTAGAAGGGTTTATTATTCCTATTTGATTACATCATGCTATTCTAAGAGGGCGTCTCTTTCTTCTGTGAACTCTTGTTGTAGTTTATCTGCAAAATTTTTCTGAATTTTATTTTGGAAATACCTGTCTATTTTTACACTAAGGCAGATGTACGTTATCATAACAAAAATTTCCTGTAGAGATAAAGTAACTAGATGAAAAAAAGGAAGTTCAATTGGAATTGTATTAAAATCTAATTAATACAGCATACATTATGAAAAATTGTTCATTCTATTCATCTTGGGACAAGGAAAGAACTTCCCAAATAAAATTAAGAATATTAATGTCATTCAGTGTATTCGATTAAATGGTGTTTCCCAGACAAAATCGTTTTAAATGATGTGTAAATGACTAGAACACTAGGCTAAGATGTGAAACAGCAGGACTGTTTCAAGAAAATTACACTGTAAGTAGTAGTTTCAATATTATGTAATAGTACATATATTTACTTATCTCTATGCACGATACATTTATTTGCCATATAATAAGACAACAGGCACTTACTGTGTAGGCTTTTTTTGTCTGCTTTATAGTTGTGACATTTTCCAGCTCTCTGCATTAAAAGGTTAACATATACATGTACTTTGAACTATAGCATCCAGAGGTTCTCTCAGTTAAATTCAGTCCAGCTGTATTACCAACTGTCATGGTGTGAAAAAAAATTCCTTTTTATTCAATTTCTAACAATAATTCAGTATTCATCACTCCTACCAAAAATGTAAGATAAGTTTTCTTCCTTGTTGTCATAAGCACCTGACATACAGTAAGAGGCCAGAGGGTAGTAACGTTGAGTTTGAAGGTCCTCAGTCGTTCCTTCAAGGGTGAAAAACATTCATTTCAAATCAAAGTAGACCTGAGATCAGAAAAGTCCCAAGTTGTGGAATACAGGTTTTATATGATGAAAAAAAAGAGGTCATGAATTGGGCAGCACCTCTTCCTGTATGTATTCCTTATTAAATCCATCCAGTAATATACTCATCATTAGAGCCAAAAGGTTATTGCTTTATTACTGAAATTCAGTTCTTTTCATACTTATTTCAGAATGGAAGTTAACAGATTATTTTGTTGCTTCATTAAGTAGGATTTTTTTTTTCAGTGTAGTGTTCTCTGAATGCTTGATGTAGCAACAGACTTTTAGACAGTTTTATCCAGCCTCTTCTAAGTGGAGCTCTGTTGTCTCACAGGCTTCTGCCTGTAACTGGTTTTTTGCTGCCTTTGTCACTGCTAGTAAGATAACGACTTTTTTTTCCACATGAGTTAATCAACAGTGTTTCTGTTGCTTTATCTTAATCCCACCACAAATGTCTGCCAATTTGCTTTGTTGGTTGAACCTATAAATGCTCATGGGATCAAGAACAAGAGGAACTTAACTAATTTGTCAATCCAGAGAACTGGCAGGAAGCTCCTCTGTGTCCGCCACCAGCCTTCTTGCAAAAGAAGTACAGAAGAGTAAAGGAAAGCAAAATCTGTTTAAATGTTCACAGAATCTAGAAGAGACCTTTTTTGCCAGTGATAAAATATCTTAAACTGAGGAAGACTCATTAAAAAAAGAATGTGGGAAAATTTGGCGCAGCTTCTTCCCTGAAGACTGCTCCAGTCTTGTTGCCTGGGTGTTTAAAATGAACTTGTTTTCTGCTTTTTGACTTTATTCAGGGCTGGTTTTATGATCACTTTTCCTGTGTACAGTTGTTCTTTTTTTTTTTCCCCAAAGCATTTTTAAAAATGAGCATCAAAGAACTGTGCTTGTACCTTCTTTTCCAGATGATGCTCTGCCTTTTAAACACTGCCTCTCCTTTCATTTGCCCTTCAGGCAGTTCCTTGCCAACTTTTAATTCTTCTATTAACGCTTATCTTCACAAATTTAACAAGTCCTCATGTGGAAAAATTGCAATGTTTTAAATGAAGTCCAGATGTGAGACAACTGCTATTTATTCATTTTCTACCTTAATGAAGTGTTAGACCAAGTGATGTATCATAAGTAAGCCCATGCTATGTTTATGCCATTTTCCAGTTATCTGGATGTCTTTTTCATTCTTTTCAAAATATATCCTTTAAATTCATCTGCGCTGTTATTGCACTTGTAGATGCGTGGTCCCTGACCGACAGTTTCATGTGTCAGTTTCTGAAGATTTATGAAAGATTACATTGCATTCAATCTGCCTGAACAGTGAGCTCTATTTTGTTCCTAGCTTCGATGTGATCATTTTTATATCCATGCTCTTTTGTCTTGAACTTTCTTATCTTTATATCCAAAATAATTTTTTTAACCACAGAAAAATTTGAATTTTAATATTGAACTGAATTAAAGTATTGTCAGTAACTTTGAAGAGTCAAAATTTTCCTTTCAAAAGGGAAATTTGTGCTACAATAAGGGACCTAGATAGTGAAGTTAGCTGGTCCATGACACTCAAGATGGAAAACATGCCTGGCTATTTTCAAAGGAAAATACAGTAAAATTGTTTCCTGATGTAGGGATATGAGCCATTAAATACAATCATGGAGTACGACATCGGAAGGGACTTCAAGAATCACTTGGTCCAACCTTTCATGGCAAAAGCATGGCCTAGACAAGATGTCTTAGCACCCTGCCTACCCGAGTCTTAAAAGTGTTCAGTGTTGGGGAAAGATTATTCTGATGACCAATTGTTCTCATTGTGAAAAATTTTCCTTTTGTGTCCATTCAAAATCTCTCCAGCAGTAGCTTGTACTTATTGCCCTGTCTCTTCCATGTGACTCCTTCTAAAGAGAGAGTCTCTATCTTCTTTGCAAGGCACCTGCTAGAACATGATGATAAGGCCTCCTTTAAGCCTTCATTTCTCAAGGCTCTACAAACCAATTCTCTCAGCCTTTCCTCACCATGGCAGGCTTCCCAGTCCTTGGATCATCTTTGCAGCCTTTCTCTGGACCCTTTCCAGCCTACCTACATCTTTTTTGTATAGAGGGGACCAAATCTGAACAGAGTATTCCAGCTGTGGCTGACAAGCACTGAGTAGAGTGGGAAAATGCCTTCATTTTCTCTGCCAGGGATGCCCTAGTTGATGCAGCCCAGCATCACGTTGACTTTCTTTGCCATGTTGAGCTTGTTGCTCACCAGGATGCCCAGCTCCCTTTCCACAGATCTGCTCCCCGGATGGATAGATCCCAGCCTGTGCTGCACTCAGAGAGTACACTTGCCCTTGTTAAACTCAGTAAGATTCTTGGATTTCAATATGTTTTGTTGATATTTGAAAACTAAGTTTTATTTCTTAAACAGTGTACCCTTCAGCCTGCAGCAATGTTGCATAATGGACAGATCTGGCAATAGACATAACAGCTTTACACTGCAGTTTGCAAGTCATAGGGCATTCACAGTAGACCAGGACTAGTCAGTGTTGTTAATTCTGGTCAGAATGGAAACTATAGAGTTCAGCTCAACTATAGAGTCAACAGATAATACTGTTACAACCCTTTAGCCCTTCAGTTACAGTTGACTTTTTTTTTCAAGAATGCTTTTTATTGTATATCTCGTGGATACTATAGAAAGATGCACATTTTTTTTAAACACAGAAAGTCTCCATGGTTTTTTGCCCTTTTTTTTTTTAGAATATTGACTGATGAATTAATTTCTAATATACATATACATATTCAATAGTATATTACTCTAAAAACAGATGAGTTGATAAAGGAGATAAGAACCCTTAAATTTTCAAGTATAATGTTCACTTTTATGTTTACTGGATATTTTGTGGGGAAACCCCTACTTGTTTCACAGTGCTTGCAAGGAAAAGTGTGTGTTGTGAGGCTGGGTAAATATTACCTTCCCCTATCATGATTATCTTTCAAAAAGCCCCACAGTTCTTGGAGTAGCATCACTTACTTTATTTGATGCTGTCTGCTCTTATTTGAACAATACTCGTACACACCCTGAATTTGAAAATGTTTTAACTGAAAAAATGTCAATGTTGGATTTACATGGTAGTCTGATCATGATAAAAGGTGTGTCTAGACTGACTTTGATCAGTACTTGCCTTTTAATCTGGAGAATATATGCAGTCTCATTTCTTTTCCCTTATTGTTAATAGTGTTTTACTGATAGGTATTCTTGTTTCAGTTTGCTTATAAAATGGAGAGCAAACAGAGGAAAAGCTATGAAAACTATCAGTAGTTACTACTTAAATGTTAGGCTTTCTTAATTAACATTGCATTCTTATGCATTTTGTTGCTCTGATTTGAGTAGTAGGATGAACAAATAAAATCTGAAAGGTGTAGAGTGGTGTCCAATATGGGCGTATTGGGCTGAGTCCAGGGAAGGGCCACTGGGATGGTGAAGGAGCTGGAGCATCTAACATACAAGAAGAGACTGAGAATGCTGGGGTTATTCAGCCTGGAGAAGGGAAGTCTGGAGGATCTGATCAAATCCGATGGTGAGGGAGTGAAGAAAATGGAGCCAGACTTGGTTATACCTAATGGTAGGACTACAGGCAGTGGACATAAATTGGATTACAGAATGTTCCATGTAAACATAACATTTGGTGTCAATGTGAGGGTGGTCAAACACGGGAGCAGTTTGCTTAAGAGGTTGTGGAATCTCCAGCTCTGAAGACTAGGTCATTTCCAGATGTTTCTTCCAACCTCAGCCATTCTGTGTTTCTGTCATTTGAATTGAAAAAATAGAAGTAACTGGAGAAAATTCTTCTGCAATACTTATTCCTAATTCTGTATTAAGTATTCATTTTCCCTGATGGATTTCTTACAATAAAATCAATCCCTTACCCTAATATGTTCTTTTTTTGAGTTAAAAAGCTTCTTGTTTTGTAATAAGTTTTTGTTAGTAGAATCTCATAATAAGTAAGTGGAGTGTGCCTTTGAAGTACTTAAATTTTAACCTTATGTGTAACTTAATTAATGAATTATGGTATACAGGAAATAAATAGACCTTGTGTTGCAAGTAATCTCAATTAGGTTTTAAAGTGACCTCAATTTCAGAGGTGTTAAATTGGTCTCCTAAATTAAGTATCTATCTAAATAACAGACATCTGTTGTCCAGAGAAATCGTTCATTTAGTTTTCTACATTAAACTGGAATTTGTAATGGTCATTATTCTTTTAAGAGAAAATAACATATAGTCCTAATTCATGTGACCAAATTTCTAATACCCTTTAAAAGCCTGACATTGTTTATGTGAATGTTTAAATTTTTTTCTATGTGTAAGCTAAGACAAATGTAATGCTGTGAAATGTCACTGAAATAAAGTTCAACAAGAAAGACCGTATTTTAGAGCTCATAATGCAAACCAGCTAGGAAAGATTTTTTTTAATTCCTAGAGACTGCACACACTTATTCATTCTTTCAGGTAAAAGAATGGAAGAGCATATACAATATTGCACAGCGTATGTTATTTTAGAATAAGACTAAGAAAGTGTGTGTAAATTTTGTTTCCTAGTAGTGGCTTAGCATGTTGTTTGTCAGTAGCAAACTCTGCAGACACTGTTCTCTCTTTACTTCTTACTCATTGCTTTCAAGAGTACTCAGAACTTTAGTGTAACAGTTACAAATGTTATGTTCTAACTATTAGTATCCAGAAATGTGATGACTTGAGAAATACTTAGCTTACATTTCTACACCTGAATTCAGTTTAATAATTCTCAGGTCTGTACTGAGAGTGATTCCCTGAACAGTCTGAATATATAAGTCTGAATAATAAGAGCTCTGAACTCTTCACAGTTCACAGTCAGTTATAGTACTGACTGTGAAAAGTACTTCAGCATTTCATTTTTTTGCAGACTTGGGTGGCACTCAAGTGCTAGTTTTGAGATCATTCTTCTGGCATACTGTGCAGACTCTAAACAGAGGTACTCCCAGAAACAGGCTGCACTGTCTGAGCACAGCTCAATTGGCTCTGGCTCAATATTAGTCTAATGCTGTTGTTTGGCTCAGAGGGCAAGTGGAACTTGTTTGCATGTTCTCTGTAGCCATTCCGCTAGCTACAAGCTGACCTTCACCATCAGAAAAGTGCAGTGTGCAGGTGTAAAAGTAGATATTTACTTTGGTTTCCTTAAGTAAAATAGGATCTGAAGTGTCAACTTCTTGCTGCTTTGTAGAATGCCAAGTATTGGACTTTGCAAAGGCTTGGCTGCTCCAAATACCAAACATGAATGCTCTGCTATTGGAAACTCAGTTTTACCTGTCATTAGCTCAGCGCATCAGTCTAATTGTGTGTGCTTCATTGCTCCCGGAGGGTTGGTTCTCTGTTCTCTGTCAAAGCTAAAGCTTGGCTTTTCTGTGTAAGCTGCTGCTCTTCTCTTCAGGCATAGGACTCTCAGCTGCAGCTTTTCTAACTCGTCTGAAGCAGAACCAGAGGTGCTCTGAGACCCTCAGCACAAGGCTGCTATTTTCCCTGCACAGTTTTCATGAAGCCCCTATTAGGTGGAGAAAGACAACTTTGATGTCAAAATGCAATTTGGCAGAACTTGAGGCCAATATAAGTAGACTCCATACATAATTTTTAGAAACTTAGTGGGAAACACTTTTTGAAATATAGTAAATAGCATAAAAAATCTCTAGGATAAAATACTGGCCTTATTAAAACCATTTGGAGATTTTTCCTTGATTTCAAAAGCGCTTTGTTTTTACTATTTGTCTTGGTCTATGCTTATGTTTTTAACTCATTTTACAGAGGTGATTTCTGAACCATGCACAGCTGGTATTTTGCATGCACAGCCAGCAAACTAGCACTCTTACAAAATAGGATTGCACTAACATGTTGCTTGGGAAACTTTTGCCACTTACAAGATTTTATGGTGCTGTGGCATTTTTATGAAACTTTCCCACAGAGGAACTGGGTATCTGGTTACGCACTCACAGGTTAAACTTCTTAAAACAGTAAAGAGTAGATAATCTACTGAGTTTTACACTGTTAATAAAATAATCTTGAACAACTGATATAAGCAGATGTGGTAATAACTACATAGGCCATTTAACAAACAGTGAATACTTGTATGAATAGAGAGTAGTCATACTGCAAGGTTTTTTTTCAAAATGCAAAATAGATTTCCTTATGGGTTTTTTGTAATAAAAACTTTGCCTGAACAGCTTGGTTTAGAGCATAAACTTTTTTTTTAATGAGCTATCTTATTTATTACTTTAGTTATTTATTATAAAGAGATAAGAGATGTTGGGAAACAGCTTTCAAATATGCATTAATACAGAGAAAATCTTGGATATTTGATGTCAAAACTAAGTGTCTCAGGACTATATTTCTGTCATGTGGCAGAGGTTCTCCAGGCCTCTAAACTTAGCATGTTAGTGCCATGCTGGATATAGGCATGGACTGTGCAGAAAGTCAACAAAAGCATGCTGTGCTTCAACATCTCGTATTACTATGTATTATTGCTTGTATTAAATATAGTATGAATACCGTATATCATATGTATAGTTATATATTACTAACTTGTATTACTCAGCAATGGTTATTGAAGTGCTAAGTTTATGGAGGTTAGCTTTGTGGATGCTACCTGTAAGAATAACAAAAAATCATAGCACTTTATCTTGTTATATAGAAGTCATCATTAAACCTTTTGTTATTAATGGTAAGTTAATTAGAGGACAAAACTGCGGAAGTTAGCTGAGTGGAATTTGCAAGTGGAATTCTAGAATGAAGAGTCCACTGGCTCTTCTTACTCTCACTAATCAAATTAAATGTTAAATATCTTGACATGCTACTTCAATTGGCATTATTTATAAAAATGCAGATGCTGAAAACATAAAAATATTCATCCAGGTAGGTAGATATTTAAATTAAAAAAACAAAAGAACCAGAACTAGTGAAATTTTATTGTGACTGAACATATTTCAAAGACATCAGCATCTGTATGTTTACATCTCATTTTAAAGACATTTTAAGCACTGTCAGATACTTTCAGTATTACAACTACATTTCTTAGTTGATCTTAAGTGGAGAATGTGTTCAAATGGAATGCCTACTGAAAGGGAAAGCATTTTCAGAAGATGAAATCATCATTGCTATATACAGAACATGCTAAAAATAATTGGAAAAGGGTTCATAGGAAGTCTATCATATAGAAGGTAGCATATGAAATAAAGCATGGAAAACTGAGGAAATGAAATATGAAAAAATAATTGCCAGTCTGGCTTGATGCAAAGAAGTAGCTGTAGTAGAAACATATTTAGTATGGGAAGAGTGCATCAGCGGACTGTGGTTTGCAGGAAAAGGCACTTGGAGGGAGGGAGGGAGCAACAGACTGGCACCATAAAACAAAAGTTTTATAAACACTGGCTGTTCATCTTAGCAAGGAACAATCTCGCCTAGTGTTTCAGTTAACTTTCAGATTTTAGGCAAGTCAGTTTCCAGTTCTATCATTGCTTTTGCAATAATCAAAGAAATATGTAGGAACATCAGCTCTCAGTACTGTACCACACAGAGAAATTGTCTACTCCTTGTGAGGCATTCTTCAGGACATATTAAGTTATCTAATTGCTCCATTTGGACACGGATATTCAGTTGCCTTCAAGGGCTTTAAGCAGCCACAAAGAATCAGAAGTAGATTACTATTATTTCAATAAATATTCAATATTTTTATGTAGACCATAGCTAGACTACCAGTGCTCTTTAGTAATGGAAATCATCATGGGTGGTATTTGTATGTCCCTGTACCTGTTATGTGTTTTCTACTACTGGTAGTAGTTTTTCATTATTATTGAACCACCACCCACTCCTGCACTGTTCGCTTGGTGTCTTCTTTTTGAAATATTAAATGAAGTCTGAAGTAATAGTTAAAATGTTACCTGAAAACCATATAGGGCACTTGAAAAGTTAAAAATGGCTTATTTTTGGGAAGCAATTTAAAGTACTTATCTGACTTCCAGAAATGTTCATTTGCTCCTGTAGAACTCTTCAGCCAGCCCTAATTGTAGTTGTTACTAATCTACCAGTAATCATAAAGTTAGCTGTGAATTTAGGATACTTATCTAGGATCCTCGTCTGAATGTTTACAAATGGTTATGAATCCCGAGCTTCAGTATCCAAGTTAAGAGGCTTGCTAGAAAACATGGAAGAACAATATGTAGTAGTTTTTCCAAGTATCTGGAACGTAATAAAGAAGAGGAGGTGCTCATAGCCAGGATAATTTTTTTTAAAATAGTAATTTTTAATACTTGCTATTCTGTTATTATTTGCTTATGTTCTTCCTGAAGTCATCCAAAGTTTCATCTCCAAACTTCTCTGAAAGCAGTGTGGCTTCTCTTTAGTCTTTGGACAATTTAGAAGACTTTTGCCAAGGAAAATCAAGACTGAATTTCTGTTGCAATTGTATTACTTTCATGTAACTGTTCACTAAAAAGTTAATTTTTTAGGTTTGTCCCTTAATAACTCTCGCACAAGTTTACTATAGGAAGTTGTTTGCATAGTAGAAAATTCAAGTTGTCCTTAGTAATTACTTCTTGGTAATCAATAAGGAAGTGGAGTAGCTCTTGCTGTGAAACTCCTTTGAGAAGACAGCTCAAAAAAATTACAGTTTAACATTCATCTTGACTTAAACCCAGTTAATGTAAATGTTCATTGCTGTGTATATGCAACACCATGTGAAAACTTTGCATAGGATACTGTTGATGTAACTTAATTTTCATTTTTTCTAATGTACCATGAAATTACAACTTCATAACGTAGTTCTGTGTGTGTGTACCCTCGCATGACAGATATTTTCATGTCAAAGTAACTTGTCTCATAAAACATGTTTGATTTTAAATGTCAAAGTGGCACTTCCTTTTGTTCAGTTAAATGACTTTGTAGCCCTAACCAATTAACATATCACAAAGCTTATTCCCCATTACCTAGTTCATAAAAGCAGTATTCATTTTGAGAAAGTACAGGCATATGTGGATCACCCCTGTGGTGTTTTATCATCAAAGCCTCTAACTTGGCATGAGACTGGCTTTTCAAGCTTCTATTTTCTTTGTAATTTTATTACAATTACCAAGAGTTTTATATACCCAATACAAAGCTTGGGTCTCATTATTCTTGACCATGGAGCTTATCTGCTCCTCTTTCATATAGAGAAAACAATCCTGTTATTTTTGATACATTTTTCTCCTTTTTTGGTTGTGGCCTTAATTGGACGTATACTGCTTTGTTGTTGTCCACGGACTGTTGAAACCCCACAGATGTCAGGAAACTTTGTCTTTTTGTGAAAAAAGAACAGTGCTGTCTCCCGTCATAAGAAACCAAATTGAATGACATTTGAGTGCTGGTTTTTGGGGATGAAACTTAAAAAATTATGGAAGAGCCAGAGGGAGAGCCATGAGATGTTAGGCTTCATCCTGGTGCTGAGAGCTGGTCGCTGTCCATCCTGTCAGTAACTTTTCCTCTTTCCTGTCAACTCCTTTACTTCAGTTTTGTACTGAGAGAAAGCTTGTTGCATCTTTGAGTTGGTATGAGGCTTGATCTATTAATGATAACTTTTGAATCAGTTTCAATATATCATTAAATTTAATAAAATCTTTTTTTGGAGCAAGGCAATCTGTAGCTGGTGGAACTTTTCCTGTTTTAATTTCTTTGATGCTGAGTTCTTTTCACATCCACATGGAGACATAAGAACTACAAGTTCTGCAAGAAATGCAATCAGATGGCAGCTGAAACATTAAGGCTCTAGTTAATTAGGCACAAAATCACTTTCCTCCAAATCATTTTATGGAAGGCAGGAAGGGGGGAAACCCCACAAAGAAATCCCAAACCCACAGCTGCTTGAGCTGCAGAAGTGACAGAGCGGGATTTCCTGCTCAGTGTTGCCTGATGTTTGCTGGCTGACGAAGAGTTTGTGCTGGTGCTGTGCTGGTGGGCTCAGTGATGTGTGCTAATGCCGCTGTGCTCACGCTGCAGCCTCCCAGAAGATAAGAGCAGGAGGCACAAAGAGCAGTCATTCAGATCCATGTCTGCTACCGGTCCTGAACACTTCTGTCTCTCTCTTAGATCTGGGAGCTACTGAAGAGGCTTAACTCTTGCTTGTTAGTTCACACACTGCTAAACGCACAATGATGTGATAGGCCTGGTTTCCTAGTTTCCCCTACTGAAGCTTTTTTTTTACTACAACCCCCTAAAATAATACAAAAGGCAATGTTTTGGGAAGACTTGCCTTGTTTCCTTCTCACCCACTTGTGCGGATGTCCACTCAGGATTCTGGAGTTCGTAGTCTGGGTCTGGTTGTCTTAGCAAAGGTGTGACAGCTTTCGGCTCTTTCTGGGTCTGGAAGAGAGCATTAAAATTCTGACTGGACTATCCTAATAAAACTAGCTTCCAGTATTAGAGTCCCTTGCTACTCTTCCTCATCCACCTCATGTTAAACAATGTAAACTAACTCCTTGGTTTGCTGGTATTTTGTTTTAATCTGTCAGTACACATTGGGGTGGCGGATCCACACTCAGCCAAGTTCTCCTCCCGAAATGGGCAGGTTTGGGAATTGCTGTCCTTTGAGAAAACCTGCAGGTTTTTATCTTTTGCAGGAAAGAATTCTGTGCCAAACATTGCCATTTTAGAAGTTTCTTAAATCCTCAGCCTTAAAAAAAAAAGTTTGATTTTGATACAGAAATCAATTCTATAAATGTATGTTTTCTGCTGTGTATGTTTTCTTACCCTTGTATCTACAGGTAAGAAAAGTTGCAAATGCAGCAATTAGCTGACATCAGGATTTTTTTTATTCTTCAAAAATGGTTAACAGCTGATCCCAGAATACTTCTGAAGATAAATACTAGTTTAAGGAATCATATAACATTGAGTTTTTCTACATTTAAATTTGTCTTCAGGGCTTCCTCTTCATAAGGCAAATCAGTCGTCTGATGTTTGTACCTGCTGTTTGACATTATTTCTAATTGCCGAAGTCTTCAGGCTAAATTGGCTGGTGGAAGTTGCTGTGTAGCTATGTATTTGAAATTTTCAAAATTGGTGCATCTAAGTTTCTAATTAATGACTTTTAAAACATTGATGAGGGTGATGATGTCTCCAGTCTACTTATTTTCATGTAAAAATATTACGAAAATTTGGTAAGGTTTGTGATCTTGTGCTTGTCTCTTTTTCAAAAAGGTAGGCAGTTTTAGTATGGCTTTGCACAAGGACCTGGAGGAAGATTTTCAGCAAATATTTTAGAATTATGCTGTGACCGATTATGCTATTTTTTTTAATATGAGACAAATACTAAGAGATACCTGTAATCAAAACTAATAGTAAACTTAAAGTTTGATTTAAAAGAAGTCTTGCCTGGTACTTGTAGGATGAGTTGTCTGAAAAACTTGTTTTCATGTTTTAATACTATTTTGCTGTAATTCATATATTTTTACTAGTGTGTAGTTGAAGTAAAATTGTATAGTCATCTATGGAAATAGAAATACATAAAAATAGAGCGTAATCCCAGTGTGCTGAGGAGAGATGGTATTAAAAAGAATAATTGGCCATGTCTTTATTGTACTTTTATTACTACTCCTGGACTAAGACTGTGTCCCACACTGAAGACCAGATTTCCAGGATTTCTTGTTGTACTGTGCATGCAGTAATGAGAAAAGCAAACCAAAGTTGAATATTGAGTAAGAATTTGCTGTGAGTTCATTATCTTTATGCAAATATCTTTCCCAAAGACAATGTTATATGAAAACTTTTCCATCAGCTTCCTTACTCAGCCTTTTTCTATCATCTGAGTAAAATTCAAAGGTTTTATTGGGGGAATTCCTTGAATTTTGCTGCTTTTCTTTAATCTGCCTATTTCAAAATTTTTATTTAGTCATGTTCTTCTAATTGCCACCTGATAGTAAAATCCAAGAAGTCAAAGCTAACTAATTTCACAGTCAGACCTTTAAGACCTCTTTGATGAAAAATTGTAACTTCTCTTTCATCCTCATGAAGCTGGCCCTTGATTCCACTGGAGGCTGCCTGAGCCAGGTGCTCCTTGTCTTGTTAGATAGGATGCATCATTCTGTCCTATCTGATCCATGTGATTAGTGAGATTACAGTATGGGAGTCCTCCGGCCCCTGTATAGGAACAGCCATCAGAAAAGCATTGTGAGTACATCTGTTTTGTCAGCAACTTGTCTTAAAAGGGCACGAAGTGCCTGGCTACTGTTCTGTTGTGAGACAGGTGCCATTAAACTTGGGTTGCTAAGACTGTGCCGGGTCTCCTGGGTG
Source organism: Cephalopterus ornatus (assembly GCA_013396775.1). Classification (NCBI taxonomy): domain Eukaryota; kingdom Metazoa; phylum Chordata; class Aves; order Passeriformes; family Cotingidae; genus Cephalopterus; species Cephalopterus ornatus. The sequence goes on from VZRE01007910.1 coordinate 125,569, forward strand.
GAAATGGTTGAAAGATAATTTCTGTATAGGTGGACTTAACGTTATGAGCTTCTTATTCAAAAAAGACAGCTTGAAAAAAAGAACAGCAGATCTGAGAGCAGAATGCCTTTCTCACACAGCTAGTCTCTGTTATTAATAAAAATAGTAAGAAATTATGCCTTGTCTGGCGTATTTCATTTTAATCAACCTGTAAAAATATGAAAAGACAAAATGTCTGAGATTTCTTTTTGAACCAAGTATTCTTCTGTAATCTGTAGTTGTTAGAGGTGGTAATAGTCTCTTACTTTTCAACACAGTAGTAATGAGCAATCAGAGTATGTATTATATCCATGAAGTTTCTGTTGAATTTTTCATACACCACCCCCCCATCTTCAATGTCTTTGTTTTTGCTACTGAATCTTTTTAATCAGTATTCTAGGTGCTATATCCAGACAACTTTTGCAGTAAGCCTGTAGCCCAAGAAAATGTCCTATTATCCCTACAATTTTTTAAATGAAGCAACTGTTTCAGTTGCTTAAGAGCTACTAGGACCGAAAAAACTTGAGATCATGCTATGGAGATGATTCTTCCACCGCTGTTTGAAAACTATGCCTTTTAAAGCCATATCATCTGCAAACAAGCCACAAAGTGCAGGGATAGCAATTAAATGTGTAGGTGTCACTCTGTAACCCAGACCAGCTGTTAGGCTATAAAAGAGTTACAGTGGACAGCCACTGGTTGGCTGAATTTGGTTTTCTGTTTCATGTATTGCTGTTGTAAGAGCATTACTTAGTACTGGGACTCAAGCAAGGTACAAAGACTGTTCCTGGTCTATTTTTGTGTATATTTGGAAAATAAAACACAAAATATTTTATGAGAAACAAAAATATTTGGAAAACAAAATATTTTATGAGATTTACATGATCCTTTCCCACCTCAAGGAAGATGCAGAAATCAAGAAAATGCCCTTGTGATGGCAGATAGTTTATGATGTAATGCACAGTTCTGTGCCTCATATTTGAGGTCACGCTAAGGACCTCCAAAGCCCCTTGTAAATTGTGCTTTGTGGAATTGAAAGTGAATATTAGCTATTTAACATTCAGAGTAAAATCCTGTTTCAATCTTGAACTTGTTTCAATCAGCAAAAAATATGTACTTTTTTATGGCTGAGCCTTACTTGAAAAAATTTGCTCTGTCATGTGTCTGATTGGGGTTCAGTTTCTTTCTGGTAGCTGCTCTGGCAGATGGACTGCTGTCCACATGCAAGACTGTTGTCTATGCCTCCTTGCCTTTTCCATAGAAACTAGCATATATTCAGTAGAAATCATTAGCATGGGGACCCTTCCTCACCTTTCTAATGCAATATGAGACATCTTGTCCTTTTCTTCCTAGATTGATTACTCAATATGCTTTCTTCCAAATATTAAGGCTATGCACGTAAAAATGAAATGCAAAAACCACTCAAACAAATATGAGTAATCATATATCTCACACAGCTATGTCTTTATGGTTATGGAGTAGTTGCTGAAGTCACCTGGGACCTTTGCTAGCGAAGGCAGTCAGGGTTGCCTTTTGGGCACAATCTGTTACTGACTTCAATGAACGTAATAATTTGGCTGGAATTCAAGAAAGTAGTGATTGGCACACAGCCTCTCCAACTGATGCCTGCTGTCTAGTTTATCTCATTATAACGTAATAGAAAGTCAGCTATGAACATTCACCAGCTTCCTTTGCCTGCTCTCAGAGTCTTGGGTGTTGACTTTTCAGGCCAGAATATATAATAACACAACAAATCTGAAATGCTAGCACCTACCCTGAACACAGAATTATGCCCCTGAGCCACTCTCTGTGTCAGAACCCTCACAGATTTGGTAAACAAGATCACAGAATCATAGAATCAGCTGGATCTCAGGGACCTCTGAGATCATCAAGTCCAACCCTTAATGTTTTTTCCTACCGGGCTGTCCTGACAAGGTCATGATCTGGGTACCTCTTGGTCTGAGAATCTGTCTGAGGTTATTTTTGTTGTTTTTTTTTTTACGTGCAGTGTTACACATTTTTAAATATTTTTCTGTCAATCATGTGAAGTCATTAACAGCATTCAAGTTACAGGCTCAAGTGCCAGGAACATGTCTACCATTCAAACCTAACTATCTTTATTTCAAGCATAAATTTCCCTGCTGCCCCCTTGTTAGAATGAGCACTTGAGATGAGTGGCAGAAGCTCAATATGTGAGAAATAAGTATGATGTTCCAAAACTGTTGAAAATATTTCCATGAAATTATGCTGCTCTGGAAGTTTCTGCATTAGAATCTACCATTAGGCTGTCATCAATATGGTCCTCAGCCTTACTGTCCTTCTAAGATTTGTTGCTTCTAATTGGCATTTGAAGGCTTGAATTTCATCCCACAGACTGTTGGATTGGCTATGACCCTGCTAACTCCTGGTTTTGATTAATGGAAAACATTGCATTTGGAATGGAACATAATAATTTGTCCCTTAAGATACATAAATTGCTAGGTGAGCATCACAGTTTTTCGGTTTGCATTTTCTTCTCTAGAAGAGGAAGAAGAATGTTTCAAGGCAAAGTGTTTTATCCAAAATTGTTTTCTCAACAGTGTAAAACCTCTGCAGAAGTTTTCCTTTTCTGTAGTGAATTTTAGGAACTTCTGTGCGCTAGATACTTGTCCAAAGGAGCAACGCTGCTCATTGAGGGTTAGTGCTTGGAGATGCTTAAGAGTACATAGGACTGACAGCTTGCCTCATAACTTTCTTAGACGTTACATTCTCTGTAAATTCTTACTTTGTTTTTCTTTCACAGCTGTTTGTGGATTTTGATTCTTTAGGGGCACGTTCTGTGGCATAGTACGGCAGTCACCTTAAATATCATGAAGAACACTGTTACATGCATTAGAAAATGACATAGCCTTCTGTGACAAATAATACGTTTGTGTTTTGTAAATCAACATGCAAAGCAACTCAAGTAAACAGTCATTTGAACATTGTGCCTCCAGCTGAACATCCTGGGATGAGGCTGAATTGTGGTGGTCAGGACAACATCAGCATTTAGTAGGTACTGGAGTGTGTTGTGGATTTTGCTCTTTTACATCTGGTTCTGCCACTCCAGTCTATGTTGATAACTTACATTTATATAATCAAAAAGTAAAACTGCTATAGAAAATACATGTCCTGACAAAAGAAGGCTGCTTTATTTCTCAGTCAATTGTTTTCTGTGCCTTGGGGCTTAATTTCTTTTACTAGGCATAAGACAGTTCAACACAGCTCCTAATTTTCTCTTTCCTGCTCTTTGATTTATACAGTCAACCTGTCACTATAAAGTGTAAGTGCTTTCCAGTGTAAGATTGATAGCGATAGTGAGATGGCTACTTTGTGCACACTTCGTCATCTTTTTCTCTATTGAGTAAGATAAAACTGTGGGGGTTGGTTTTAGGTCATGTATACTCTCTATTGATCAGGATTAGTTGGGTACTGTGATTATGCATGTTTAAGAAGTAATTCTTAAAATGGAAAGGTGATTTTTTTTTTTAATTTGTGCTATTTTTGAAGTGGTCAGACAGTATTCGCTTTATTGGAGTTGGATGCCAACAAGTTGTGCTTTCTCTCCAACTTACACTGGTTTTCATGAGTTACAACAGGGTGCAGTTGCTGCTTAGATCTTTAATGTTGTCTGTCATTACAGAAATCCAGGTGGTCATTTCATTTGTTGATTACTTTGAAAATAAAGTCAGTGAAAAAAACTCCAGTGAAAGTCACAGTTCCTCTGAAATGGTAGAAAGCTTTCTGTGTGGACTCTCACGTGTTTTCATAAGTCTCAAAAAATGAGAAGGTAAAGAAGACTACTTTGAAACAGTGGCATTCTGTGGTAGTTATTAATACCTTAATTAGGAAGCAATGGATTACTCCTATAGTATGAAAAAATGTGATTATTAATACTATTTTGATCTTGCAAGTCCTCAAGTTTAGTTATTTCTGCTCTTTGCAAACTTTCTCTAGCGTTGTGGCTATTTCTACCATCAGTGGTAGGTGGTGAAAGATCTTGCTCTTTAAATGTTCTGAAAGCCTCCTTCCTTTTCAGACAGCAGCAAGACTGTTTAAGTGATCTAGACAGTTCTCAAACTGCTGGTAGCGAATGAATATCTGTTCACCCATCAAGAGGGTAAAATGGAGTGACTTTTACCACGTGAATGTTGTAGAGTCGGTCATGTGTAATTCTGTATGGGTTTGGTTCTCTCTGGCTGGTAGCATGTCTTGAGAGTAGGAGATGCAGTTTGACCTTGAAACTCTTCTGGTGACTGGGGATGCAGTAGTAGTGGTTTTGGTTCATCAGCTCTGACCGTGAGCTAGAATGCATTGTGTAATACATTACTGCTTCTTTTTAAGGTTCTGCTGTTCTAATTGGTTGAAATAATTTTAATACAGGTGCTTTTTGTTTCAGAATACATTGGGAAAACAGGAGGGGGAAAATAGCTTCCTGTTCCAAATAAAGGATAATATCTATGTCCCTAGCAAACCCCATCTTTTCTGACTTAATGCTTTTCTAGCTTGTTCTTAATGACTTCCAGTGAGAGAGATGCTTTGGAGAGCTGAAGGTCTACGTTGGATGTTTAAGGGCTAATGTGTTATTTGCCTTCTGGCAGTGATGGAGTGGTGGTGTGTGTTTGTTTTGAGTTTAGGGGGTTTTGGGGAGCAACGTAAGTCTGAATGTGCTTACATTGTGTCTGCTGCCTTGATGAGACATTAGTGTTTGACCCCAGATCTGGTTAATTGGAAAGCATTTCATTTCCTTGTGTTGCTGGTATTTCACAGTCAACAAGTCATTAGCAAAGTTAAGACAAGTTAGTATTCAGTTCTTTATACAATTAAGCAATTTCAAATATACTTCTTTTCTTGTTACTTTCGTAAGTATTTTTCCCTTCCTGCCTTAAGCGTTTACCCTTGGAAAATACCTACTCCAATTTACTAGTACTAATTTGCCACTTTCTTTTGAAATATAAAAACAAAGTTGTCTTATGTCTTTAGATAATATTATCAAAAATGTGGCTGTAGCTTTGCAAAATAGAAGCTATGCAAAAGGATCAGTGCTAATGAAGGCTGGATAAAAAGAAATCCATCATAGCTCGAGATCCCTGACAACAGAATTGATGTCAAGCAGGCAGTTCTACATTTTTGTAGTTTGTTAGTTCTGAGAATTTTCTATTTGTCCACATTTATTGCACTGTTTTGTTTTACTTTTGTTTGCAGACTGCTTCTCCAATTTGCCATCATTGGTTACTCCAATGAAAGAAATACAAGACTTTATACATTTCAAATCTGTTATTTCATAGTCTCTGCAAACTCTGCCGTCACTACTAATTTGCATAAGCCTTATGTTTTTCATAGGAACACCTGAGGGCCAGNAAGTACAGATTGGCCTGCAAAAAAGGATCATTGATCTGATGCTGTTGGCATTGTTCAGAATTTTGCAAATACATGAAGAGGCAAAATAACGTTATTTCGAGATGTTCCCAGAGGGCAGTAGTCAAAGCCTACCATAGAAAAATCCTTTGTTAAGGAGTTGGAAAATTAAATACAGGACAGTAAGAAGATACCACTCTCTCCTTTTTATAGTTAGAACAGAAATACTTGTATCCTTCAGTGCCAAACTCTTACTCTTTTATAGAACATCACATGAAAGTATATCATAACTTGTATTCTTACCTGATTCCTGAAGTTATATGAATAATATTAGCAGCAAACTCAAAGAGCACTAAGGAGAAACTGCCCTGTTTTCGTTTTTGGAAATTAAAAAAAATGCAGGAAATTTGTTTTAAGCAGTATTAGAAATCAAGAATGGGTTTCAATAACTTACTGCTCTACTCTAATGCTTTGATTTTTGACGAAATAATTATAGATAAGATGGAGATAGAAGGGCTTTCAATGTTTTGGGTGAATTTTTTTCCATTAAAAACCAGTATTATGTGGAAAACTGAACTTTAAATAGGGAACTGTGTTTATCTAACCTGCTACAAGTCAATCATTTGAGTAAGAAAACCATTGAGCCAAAACAGCACTTACTGACACGGAATTCTGTTCTGGTTTAGATCAGCTACATTGTGTGTTCGAATTGCACACTCTTGCACACAGGATTGTATGTGCAAGTGTTATAGACTGAAGTCAATACTAGTGTTGCTTCGTATTCCTGCTGTACTCCCTGTCTGTGATTTTTAATTTTTTTTTTTTTTCTAGGATGTGACTGTGAAAATGCAGGAGGCTATATCTCTTGTTCACTGGAAGGGAATAACTTCCTAGTTATCTGACTTTTATGCGGAAGCATTGGTTCTCTTGATTTATCTGCATAGATTGGGGAGGAATAAATTTGCAGCATACATAACTAACCATAAAGAAAGACATATGAAGTTTAGTCTTGAGAAGAGTTGAATTTTATGCAAGAATCTTGAAGAGAAATTGAGTTTTGCTTAATAGACAAAATTCACAGATTTTTAAATATTTCCAGCTGAAAACTTTCTGTAATTTCCCCTTTTTGTAACAGAAACCCTGGTTGAATATTAGAAATTATACCCTTTGGGTTGAATTACTAGGAGTTGAAATTCATTGATTTGTTAAATATTTGTCATTGTCAAGGGATATGATGTTGCCAGAGATGGAGATATTGCAGTCCTATTCATAAATTTACGTTAATTTGTATAATGACTTATGACTTTTTTTTTTTTGATAGTTATTTGAACTGCTAGGCCCTGAAGGTTTTGAACTCATAGAGAAACTCCTACAGAACAGATCTCTGATTCTGGAAAGGTCTTTGACTTGTCCAAATGATAACAGGTTCCAGGCTCTGCAAGGTAAGTGACTACAAAATTTTTATTTTCCCTTGTATTTCAAACAGTAGTGCTGTCAATGTGTATTTAAAAGGCAAGCAAAAAAAAAAAGGAGGAGTCAAGGGGGAAATGTATTTATAGGCTTAAACTAAGAAATTGTGGTCTAATTATACAGAAAAAACCAATACAGATTGCATATAGTTATTTACTTTTCAACTGCCTATGGGCATGTGCAAATTTAGCATGTATTAAGAGTTGCACTTTTTCTGGTTTTAATGGATTACTGTGGAAATAACTTGATTTTCCATTATTCCTCGTCTGCTTTCCTACTTCCACTATACCTTGTACTATCAACTAATGTAGGCCTTGGATACAAAAAGCATAGTAACAACCACTTCTGAAAAAAATGAAGTCAAGGATGGTAAAAAATAAAGTTAAGGATGAATAAGTGAAAGGGGGAAATAAAGGAATTCAGATTTTATACTGTGATTTTTGCTTTTTTGTGTTTTACAGATTGCTGTTTTAAAACAAGTCATTACTTACTTTTCTGACAAAAATAAATCTGATTGCCTATAGGTTGTGACTTGGGATAAATCTTGCATGGACATAGCACCATGCAGCCCATTGCATGTTCACAGTATATGGAGTTAGAAAAATGTAAATAGAACTAGTAAAGGGGGGTTTATGTATCCTCACAATAGTTTTAAAATGCAAATGCCCCTTTTTAATATGTTTGTCTTGAATGAAATGTTATATAAGCAAGTGCGTAGAAGTTTATCTCTTACTGTGCTGATGGTTAGTCTAAACTCATCAGAACAACCATTATTTTTACTTATTTGTGATTTTTTTAAGGGAACGTCTTGCTATATAACAAGGTTTTGTGTCCTGGTATTTTTCCCCTCTCAAGTAATCAAATAATAAAAAATTAAAAATACATTCAGTAGAAATGAAATTATTGTATCTTTCTCCTTTGCACAGATTTTAGTTACATGAATGTTTTCTTCTAACTTAGCAGAAATAGTATTTTGGAAGCTTTTATGAAATTATTCTTCATTATACCATCAGTAAAATCTCTCACAGTAATTTCTGCTAGAATGTGGAGGAAGAATATTTTCAATGTTATGCTTTTGAGACAATAGAAAAGCGTACCTGAGTGTATGTATTTTTCACTGATGAGAGAACCTTTGTTTCACTGTGGTAAAGAAATCAGTGATATTTGGGTATCTTCTCTGAGACTGAAGGTGCTTTGCCCTGAATTCACTCTATTAATTTTAATAAGGCTTTCTTCTTTTGAAGTTGATGAAAATGGTATTTCTAATGGGGATTGAAGTCTTATCTTTCCAAAAGTGCATTTGGGGAAGGGAATCATTTCTGTCTGCAGAAATTTAGTCAACTTTGAGTAATTTGTGCCTTGAGAAAACAAGCACAAGTCAAGAAACTGTATGTGTACTGCATTTTTGTACCATGCTGTGTTATTTGACTATTTCTTGTGTAATTTACTTCCATGGCAGTAAAGGCGATTGTTGTGCTTATCAGACAAATCGAGTAACATTTCTTTCCCCTAGTGTGTTCAGTCTGAATTAAATTTAGTCAGGAAATTGCATCCATTGTTGTCCCCTTTTAATACAAGAAAGAGAGTTAAAGCTACAGACATGATGATATTAATGTGGACATTTTGACAGTTTGTTAGATTTTTTCAATGCTATTTAGCAAGTTATTGTCGCCTTAGCCAGTATGCATGCTATGAGGTGTAGGAATTTCAGCTTTGTTGTAGATGAAAACTAAGCAGCAAAAATTGTTCAAAATGTAAGTGATCAAGTGAGTTTATTTGATGAATAAGAGGTTTTCAAGTTTTTGGCTTCAGAGTTTGGCTGCAGAAGTACATATGAAACATAACTGAGTTAAGTATATAATATTCAGTCAAACCTACATAAGCTAATAGTCTTTGCAGAATTGTGAATAGAGAAGTTTAAATCCTGCAGCTTATCCACATATAGGGAAGGAGTCCTTGTGGTTGTATAGAATAGGATAGATGCTCTCACTTGTTTAGGGAAATTACATTGTGAGTATGCTTTCAATACAATCATGTTATCTAGTATATATACAATAATTGTTATGTGAAAAAGCTGCTTAAAAAAAAAAAATCACCCTGTTTAATCTTGTCTTGGTTTGAGACAATTTGGAGGGGGCAGAGATCTCCTTCCTCTGATTCAATAGCCCTGGTTCTCTCCATTACAGAGAGAGAGAGAGAGAGAGAGAGCGAGCGAGCAGGAGAGCAAACATGCCTAGATGTAAGTGAAAGAGGCCAACTACTGCACAGTCTACATAAAGCTCAACTATTTTTAAACACACATACACACAGAACCCCAAAACACACATGAAACCCCAACCAAGCATCGAAAAGCAAACCTTTAGAAAACTGGGGAAAAAAGATGGAATCCAGTACTAATGGGGATGCATGCCTGTTAACGTATTGCAGAACAGTGCAAGAAGTTTATAGGAGAAAATGCTAAACCCAATTATGGTTGTCAAGTTACAATTCAGTCTGAACAAGAAAAGTTGTTAATGAAACAATATCGTCGGGAAGAAAAACGAAATGCCAGAAAAGAAAAGCAAGCTGGGGAAGATGGAGAAGTTTCTGGAGAAGGACAAATGTGCTTTGATCCCAAAGAGCTGCGGATGCAAAGGTAATAAATCCTGAAAGTTCAGAAATGCTTCTCTTGTAATTGCTACTTCAACTTATCATAATAGTTTATTTTCTTTTAGTTTACTTTGGTGATTAGGTGATTCTGACTTCAAGTCACATTTTATTGCAAGCGTAGAATTTTTTTTAATATGAAAACCTAATTTTCAGGAAAGAAAGCAGTGATCTGCTTAATGAGAATCTTCTTGATCTCATCTATGTGGGCTGGAGATGCAGATTAGAGGGGTAGGCTATCTTTCTTAGTTCCTGTACGCACACTACTTGCTTAAGATTTATGAAGTCTATACTAAGTCTATCAGAACTATCTTTCTTTTTTTCTCTCAAGATTAATGGGTACTATTTTCCATGTTGTCAGCTAGAAGGTAGCGGGAGGAGTAGAGGAGGGAAGGGATAAGGAACAAATAAGCTGTTGTATTTTGTATTAAGAAAAATATAGTGGGACTGGTATCTAACTGTGAAATCATCTTGTTTTATTGCTTAAAAAGAGACAAAACTGCATTTAGGAAAACCTTGCACTTACTGGATTGCACCTCTGAATTTTATGTATACAGTGTGTTATAAGGATTTGGTTTAACTGATGACAGAGAATAACACTGTAAAATTTTTTGTTGTTTATTTTATGCAACTTTTTTTTCTTAAATTTCCGCAATTCTTGCTCTGGCTTTAATATACTATGTTCAGTTTTTGTGATGGCAGCCTAAAATGGGCAGAATTATTGCATTTATTTTTCTGCTTACAGAGAACTAGCACTTTTGAATGCTCGAAGTATGCCAGTCTTAGGTAGACAGAGAGAGGTGAGCTTCGAAAAAATTCACTATCCTCATGTTTATGATTCCCGAGCTGAAGCTATGAAAACATCAGCATTCATTGGGGGTGCAAAGGTATGTGTTTGGTGCATGACCCTTCTTGAATAGTATACATCTTTTCCAATGAATAATGTTTAGCAGGGTTCCCTTTGTTCTCTTGGTCTCCTACTTATCAGAGTTCCAACATATGAAGCAGTGCTTCTTTTCAGACGGTTTTAAACACTTCCACATATTCTATTTTTATTTTGCCTCTCAAAGAAATAATCTTGTTTTCAACTAATGGATTTGCTTTTATTTTTAGGGTCACATATATTTAAAATACTGTTTTTCTATCTTTTGGATACCTTTGAACTGACTTTAACAAAATGAATGCTTTATGAAATTCTGCACTTAATGGATTAAATGTAATAATGGATTAAAATGTAATAAAGCAGAGTTGTTTTTTAGGGGGGGAGTTGGAACTATTTTCTCAAGAGTAAAACTGATTATTTTCCATTTGGGGTGTTCAGTGCTATCTAAATGAATCACTGAGATTTGCTTTTGCTTTGGATTCATTTTTTGAAGGAAAGTGATAAAGCTTTGTTCTGAGTAAGTTATACATAATGACACTTTGTGTTTTCATACTTTCAATTTGTTTTCCTATAATGCTGTTTTAGGTGTTCTTACCAGAATCAGTTCAGAGAGAAAACAATAAAATGTATGAAGAGGTGAAGATCCCTCATAGTGAACCAATGCCTGTTGGCATTGAGGAGAAAATTGTTTATATTAAAGACTTAGATGAGGTGAGTATACCATTTCAAAGATATTGAATTAGTTTTTACTTTGTATTACAAAAAAAACCTGGAAAAATTGTCATTTTTTTCAGTGATATGTGATATGTAAATACCAGTTAATTTCTTCACTACTAATTTGGAGAATATTTATTGGGAAATGTAATTCAGTGAAATCATCCCTTTCATGTTTACTCAAATTCAGGGAATTCCTGATCTGAACTACTTGTTCATGAGTTGCATTTCTCAATTCCTTTGGCATTACCTGTTCAGTTATTTATGGTTTTGAGCTGTGATCTGAATAATGACAGTTCTGAAATGAAAGTATTACAGCAATTCTGTTCTGTTTCTGAAGATCACACAACAAAGTGAACCTGAGCTTCTGTATCTGGACTTGTACAGGTTGGCTTGTGACTACACATCACTATTTTGCACTAGTCTTGCAGACCAGTGCAGTTTGGGGTGTTGAGTGTGGTGTTATAGATTGTGTGGGGTGCGAAGTCTTCTGGAATGGTTGTTCTTTAAACAGATGAGGGCAAATCATCGTTAGCAAAACACTGATGATAGAAAGTAAAGGCAGAGAGGAAAATTGCAAGTAAAACAGGCATTAATTTAACTTTTACTGATTTAAAATGGTGAAAAAGCTGAGGTAAGAGAATTTGTTGTTAGTTATTTACAGTCTAAAACTTGCAGTAGTCCATCATATGTACCTCTCTACTCCTTCATTGTATATGTCAAATCTATTGAAAAACAGAAGATTTGATTTGAATAGAGGCATAAAGAGCAAGCAGTATGTAGGTATGAAGAAGGTTTTATGTTAGTTTTTCAGCATATAACATGGAAACAAATTTTTCCACTTTGTGGGAAAACAGGAAATGAGAATATACTCAGAGCACTTTATTGGGACTCTGAGTAAAGTTTGTATTGCGTAAAGATTTAACTCTTTCAAAACAGAAGACAGTTTCATTTTAAAATCTGAATCTGTTCTTTTCTGCTTAAGTGACAGTACCTAATGTTGTGTTCATGAATTGAATGACAGGTTAACTGGATAGGAAAATGGAGCCACTGCAGCTATAAAATATGACATTTTATATGACAATATTCAGCATGACAGCTTTTTGCAGTGAAGTATCTTTTTCTTGAGCTAAATAGTACCTAATAATCTGTAAACTTTTTTGAAAGAACAAATATTTCAATAGGCATTAACTGCTTTCAGAAAAAATATGTTTCAGAAAGAAAAATAACTATCTAAAATTAATAGTTTGCAGATTTTTACACATCTAATGTTTAATATAATTGTAATCAGTGAGGCTCATAGATTTGAAACTTGTTGAATAGCACATTTTTATCAGTAAGTTAAAAGAGGCTGAAATTGCCAATGGGGCAATTTTGTTGTTGTTGTTTTCTCTGTATGGCAGTTTTAGATCTCTAAGCTCAGAAAAAAACTTGGTTGATACTTAAATTTTTTACCAATTAACTGGAGTCAGTTAAAGGGCATGAAGATTTTCCGTCAATGTATTTTGGTTTCGGTTTATTAGTGTTAAGCATAAGCAGCAAAATAAGGGTTTTTATCTGTCTCCCTAGAATGCGTAGATGCTCATAAATAGCTCTGTTATATCTCTGTATAGATATGTTTGCAGGAATACCTAAAATACAAACAGGTGGCCAAAGAGTAGAGATGACAGTAAATATATCTGTAGATAGTTCATAGCTAGGAGCTTCTAAAGGCATCAGGAGGCATCAAGTTGAGCGTTTTGCTGCTGTTGACTGCTATGAGATGCCATTAGTAGTAGGGTTTTGATGTACGACATTGAGTTAGTCTAGACATACAGGTTAAGGTACTCCTTCTGTTTAATGAGTCAGTATACATGAAACCCATAATCCACAGGAAAAAAAAAGGCACAGAACAACCAATCCATCTATTATTGCTGGGTTTGTGAGTGTTATGTATTGAGCTCTCTAAGCACTGGCTGTCTGTGGAGAAATCCTGATGGTTTTAAAGATTATAAATATTCTTCTTAATTGTCTTTTTAGTCAGTGCGTTTTCATTTGCGTAAAAGTAATCTCTCCATGTGTTTCTCACAAGCTGTGTGATTTTGATCACATTCTCAGCAGTTTGGATGGAATATTTGACCGTGTAATGTGTATAGCAGAATATACTACTAAATTTAATCTTCAAAGCTCTTCAGGTCAGAACTGAGTTCATAAGGAGTTCATTTATATTTTGAACTGTTAGCCAAAAGTTAAACCTCTGGATTCTGTAAATTAAAGTAATCTTGCACTTTAAATATTCTAAAGTGTTAGCTAAGGTTTAGATTTTCTCATTTCCTTAACCTGATATAAACCCAGTTTGAGAAGAGATGAGAAAAATATATTCCTTTAGATACTAATTTTAACGAATCACATTTTAACCGTATTTTAAACATGTATAGGTTTATTTTTTTTAATTTTTTTCTTACGTACAAATATAAGACAAAATGAGAAAACCTCTATGTACCAACAGCAAAGGGAGCAGCGATGCATTAAGCTAGTACAGATATTAACATGAAGTTCTTATTTATAGGATTGGCAATGTAGTCATGATGAATTTTCCACTGCACTCCAGAACAAAGAAATAATACATTTAAGCCAATTTTGGTACTATATAATCTGAAATCTTATGGCTATTATTTTTAGAGTAAGTATTCAGTTTAGTTAGTGCCTCCTTACAAAGGGTCAGAGCATTCCTAAGGAGTTTAACTTCATGATTAGTTAAATCATTCCACATGCAGATTTTTCTGGAGCCGTGAAAGCACTGCCTGAAAGAATACAGATGCTAAGATGAAACTCGTAATATAGACAAAGACCCGAATTTTTGTAGCTACCATTCCTATGTAATCCCATTAAGCACTGCAAATATGAGATCAGGAGGGGCCAACCTTTCACAATTTAGAAGCCATAAAAGCATACCATAGCATGTCAAACTGCTGGCATTAGCGCTCCCCTGCTGTCTGTGTTGTTCCTTTTTCTGCTTTGTCACTCTTACCTTTCTACATTATGATCTGAACTGCTGCTTCACCTCCTCCCACAGTCTCACTCCGCCTGTGTCATCTCATATTCATTATTTCCTACCCCTGTTGAGCTGGGAGCAGGAGCTAGTGGCATGGAGGGTGCTTTGCTGCAGCTCGGGAATGTCGCTGGTGTTCGGTGTTAGAAGGGTGCACTGTGTCCCAGGGAAGGACTTGCAGAGGGGCTAAGGAGTATTGAGGCAGCAAATCCCACCCCCAGCTCCCTTTGCAGATAAGTGTTTTTCTTGGCATTTATTCCTATTCGGAGAGCCGTGTTTTCACCACAGTACAAGCATACAAGCACGGGTGGTTCATCAGTAGCTGATTGTTGACACCCATTTAATCTGAAGTATTTTGATTCTACTACTTGTGAAAGTGACACGCCAGCTAGGTTGTTTCAATAATGAGAATTAAAAAAATGGAGTAAGCACAAGCATAGATTTATCTTTGCTTGCTTGACAAGCAGCTTGACCATTAATGAAATGTATTTTTTGTACTTACTATAAAGGTGGTTTTGTGCCAGGCTTTTTGCCAAATAAATGTACCTTTAAAGTCATAAACTCAGGTCAGGGAAAGTTCCTCTTCAAGATTGTGAAAACATGTTTTATCTAACAAACTGCTGTTGGTGAAAAATTACTTCAGCTTTTTACCTAAAGTGAGTGCTCAGGGTAGGATTTATTTCTTTGTTTCATGTTATTTCAGTTTCCCTTTACTAGCACTGCTTAATGATCTAAATAAGAAGTGTATTTTTTTCTCTCTGTATTATGTGAAGGAATTATTACAAAATCAATATTCCATCTTTTCCTGTAATGTTTTCTTGTTTTTAGAATTTTACAAGGTAAGTCTACTGAATAGAAGTATGGATGTTTTTGCATAAATTACATTTTTCAAATCCAAAATATTGGACTATTAATTCCAAACTTGATCCTAGTGTTTCAGTTGCATATTTTTCAAACAGCAATTGGCAGTTGGACTGAAAGGAATTATTTAAGGAAATATTTTTAATTTTATTGAAATCTTGACATTTATCCAATGAATTATACTCTAAATTTGCTCCGAGGAAAGTTTAAAAGTTCTGTAATCATTAGTCCCAACTCAAGACAAGGAAAACCACATAGATCAAGGTACAATCATTTTAATGGCTGGTAATGTATATTAGGAATTGTAGTCTGTCTTCATGTTTCATGAGGGTTGATATCCAAAGAAGGTCGAATATGTACAATAACAAGTGAACAAAAATATTGGAGTTAAGATTTAACATTGATGTTAATCTTAAAGCCTACCAGTTCTGGTTTAATGTTCTTCAGTATGCAAGTTAATGAGTATTCTATCATTATTTTAGAATCCCAGGTGCAATATTTATAGTTTCTGCATCAAATTGTTTGTTTATCTAACTCTTAGTTATGCATTGTTTCATTTAAATTGTAGGAATAAATACTATTGCTTTGGCTAAAAGTAAGTAAAATATGTGCTTCATGCCAAACCATGTTCATGCCAAAGCAGTTTATTGTCTCTCTTGTATAAAATGATCATCTTGTCAATTAAGAAAATCCATTTTTTAGTAGAAATAGTTTACTAATTTCATCAAAAAAATCTGTTGGTATGATGTGCAAGCTGTAAACTGATATTCTGGTTTTGAAATTTACCTGTAATCTCATATTGTAGAAATGCAGACATGTGCTCTGTAGCTTGCTACTAATTCATTTTTGGAAGACACTTGCTGTACTTGAATATAATTCATTGAATGTAATATTTTTAAAACATGTGCCTCACTTGACTGCAGCTTTTACTGCAGATAAATATCACTATATGATTTCCTGAATGCTAAGAAGTTCTTTCTTCTTTCAGCAGTGGAGAGTATCTTCCCATGATCTCTGAAAAGTATTTTGAATAATATTCTTACTTTATTGATATAGCCTTTAATCCTAAAAATGGTACCATAACATTTTTTATGGATTCATAAAACCTTTCTATTATTCTAAAAAGCCTTGCCAGTAAGATGCTTTTCTTTTTTCAATAGAATCACTGATTTTATTGCATACCAGATTAGTAATCTGACTTATTTTGGGGAGCACCTTTAAAACAAAAAAACATATCTAAATAATTTCTAGAGAGAAAGAAACTTGATTGATAATGCCAAATTAATTTGATATGGTATTTGAAATAAAGGTACACTGCAGTGTTAGCAAGACTTTATGAATGTTATAGTACAACTTTGAATTAATTCCATAATAAAATGTGTAAGTTTGAATTCCTTAATTTGACATGGCACATCGTTGTCCTGGCTTCAGTGAGGCAGAGTTAGGAGCACAACTTGGGAGGATCAGCAATTATGACCACCCTCCAATTATCAGGAGTTTGAGAAGTTGAAAAACTAACATTAACGGAGAAGATTAGTAATGGAGGAGGTAGATATAAAAGAATAAAGAAATAATTTGCAAACGGATAAGTTTTTCAGTAATCTGAGATTATTGTTTCAAACATGGTTCCACCTGTATCTACTTTCTCGTGATACGACAGTATTTTTGCATCCCTGAAGTTTGTATCAAAATATATAAAGTTAGTTTCCTGGAACATCAGAATAAGAGCTTATGCTGGTGCTGAATTGAGAGAGAAAAGAATGAACTATATCAAAAGAGGTACACTGAGGATAATGATTTTCTTTTTTAAAGTCGTGATAGTGAAAAACAAAAATAAATGGAAGTGTCATTAGAGATAGTGATATCAAGACTATTCTAAAAATAAGAAAGCAAGAAATAGAGATTGACATTTTGTTTTCTGTCAAAACTCATAAGACAACTTCTTTTCCCGAGGTACACATCCCAGGTATGTGCTAGTTTTTAAGAGCTGAACATAGTACTGGATGTGTTCATCTTTTAACCATTCCATGGGTTTCCTCCAAAGCATTTTATTTTGTTTCTTTGTATAATTATTTTAATATAATATTTTGAAATGCAGTGCTACCTGGTAGTACCCTTAGAATTGGAAACTGTGAGTTTTGATCCAGTAAAAAGATGTGTTTGGTACTATGATAGTCTTTTAGAGGACCTGTCTCTTAACACAGGATGAGAAATTGAAATTATTTTCTCTGAAGCGTCTCTGTGTAGGGCAGGTGTGACTTCTCTGGAATCTTTGCCTTATCTGTTCTCAGTTCAAGATTATCATAGACTTAAAAAGACACTAGCAGTTTTAACAGACCACTATTCTATATATCCTCCTCTTTGTCTCGCTCAGTTTGCCAGGGTTTTACTATTTCATTTTTAAACCAAAAAAAAAAAAGAACTGTATGTGAAAAAGGCAGTCAAGCCAATCTGTGTCTCTTATGCAGATGTATGTAGGATGCAAAAAAGAGGGGATGATGATGAATAATTGGAGAGAGATGAGAACTGAAGCATCATCTTATGTCAGATTCTATGAAGAGCAAAAGGCAGTTTTCACTGAGTAGCAGCCCATACGTACTGAAACAGTATGTGAAAATCCACCACTGTGAAAGTAATGCCAAAGTTCACCTCTTTTAGAATGGGGAGGAATTAAGGTAAAGGAAGCAAATACGTCACGTCTCACATGAGTTTTGGATCTAGGCATTATATAATTGGTCAGATGTAAGCCTGTATTTGCTCAAACTACCTTCTCCTTGGCCTGTTTATATGATGTGGCTTTCATTTTTGATATGATGTTGTGGATCAAAGCACTCCAATGTGACCATTTAAAAGCAGATTATTTTTATACAAATTGGAAGAATATTCACCAGAAAAGTACAGGGAAAACAGGCTCTTATTATTGTCCCATAAGAATGGGAAAGTATTGCAGATACTTTCTTAAAGTTTTGGTTTACCAGGATTATTGGAGAAATTCATAGATAACCAATTACACCCACATTTCCGGATTTTACGTGTCCCTGACTTAAAAAAGCAACCAACACAGCAATTTGCAATGTACCTTTTTTTCTTATTCCAGAATAGTGTTCTCTCTCTACCTCTGTCATAATCCTGTCCTTTGGTAGGCTGACAGGAGGTTTATTTGCATTGATTTGACACTGGTCCGGTTTGATCCTTTTAGAACCAGGCTGAATGAAGGTTTCCTTTGCAGTATGTGCTGCCTTAGCTCATCTACACAAATTTTTCAGATGACTTTTCACAGAGGTGAAAAATTATCTTTTTCTTTTTGACCAATAGGCTTCTCCTTGCTTTTCAGCTGTGATATAATGCCTTTCTCTTTCTTGTAGTGTCTTAAAATTGAATGCTTAGAATACAATCTGATCATTTGTTCTTTTAAGTTTCCTTTGTCCTAGTGTCATGTGCAGCTTAGTTCAGGACCTTTTGTAGTCTTTTGCTTGTAATATTTTTAAGATTAACAAGGCTTTTATCTTTTCTCTTTAAAAATCAGTTTCTAAATGCTAGTAGGATAGTATATTGTGTAATATATTATAGCTTTGTCTATTTTTGTTGTTGGCTTATTTGTTTACATACTCATAATAAGAGCCTTTTAACATCTTAGAAGTCTGATGGCTGTGTTACATGAACAAGCCATATTTAAGACACTGGGGATGTTGAGTGTGGCAAGGATGCTATGAAAAACTGGTAAATATGCTCTTTGTTGTGTCAGTCTGGGCTGTTATTAATGACTAAATGGGAAAAACGCTGATAAATGTTGATAAAGCAAGAAAAAAATCCATGTGAATATAAAATAATGTTTCCAAATGTCCTTTCATTAGTGAGGTTGTAATTGAAACTTAAACAGGTCTCATTTAAAGAGACTCTCTTTATTCTAAGTACTAGTACAGCCTTCTTTTTATTGAAAAGAGCATTGTAAGATTTGAGTTACCTCTTCATGGGCAGTATAAGTTTAAAAAAACAATTAATTGACAATATGGATCCAAGTCTGTACTGGTAAGTATAGAGAACTTAATTTCTTCTAGTCTGTTCTTTAAAACGTCATGGTTGTCTATGATATACAAAGCAAAAATTGCTTTGAAATATTTAGTAGATACTGCCATGTGAGAGTTATATATTCTTACAATTATTTGGTTGCTCCTTTTCATGCAAGTATGAATAGGGAAATACATTGCAAATATGAATAGGGAAATGCACTTTTTAGTATTAACATGAGGTAAAATTGAATGCGTCTGATTTGAATAAAACGTTAAGCCTGTTTCATTTTCTGCACAGCTGCCAAGTGTATGTATATTGTGTAGTGCTGCCTCTGAAATGGTTGAAAATCTGATGGGAACGCTTACAAAGGCAAACCAGTAAAGGGCACCAGCTGCTGAAAAGCACCTGCTGAGCCACTGTGGGAGTAGATGCATCTGCCTGTACCTAGAAGTAATCTAACAAAGTACCTGCTTCTACCTGTCAGGATTTTAATTTGTGTAAAGATTCATCCAATGAAACTAGTTCTGAATACTTAAAGAAAAAAGCACAACTTTGAGCAACCTTCTCAGTCTCATAACTATTTTAGGTTTTTGTTTGAATAAAAAACAAACCCAGATATGGCAGCCAGAAGTCTCGGCTACACTAAGTGTAAAAGACGCAGCCAGTCTGGAAGGGATTATTCAACCAAAGAGCAGGTTTTCAACTTTTGTTTGACTTAGTTTGAGAGATGGATCTCAGGGGGATTTGTGAGAATGTAGGTTTCTTTTTCTCATTGTAGCGTATTTGATTTGTTGTTGATGGTACTGCACAATCCAAAGTAAGTTTTAAAATCAGAAGTCATTAGACAAATATACCAAATATATTTTAAGACTGTTCTACTTTCTGGCTTTTGATACTTAAACTTTTATTGCTCTCATACATGGGTGACTGTACCACAGAAGTTCATCAGCCCTCACCTACGTTTTATTTTCCTGTGGTAGGAAAACGTCTGTGAATGCTGCTGATTTAGCTGAGATTTGGGAGAACAAAATAGCTGTGTTCTTGTAGAAAAAAATACTGGCTGTATTTGTATTCTTGCCCTGTAAAATTTAAGAAAAAGTCGTGGAACATCTGTATTGTAAACCAGTACTGTCTTGGGTAGCAGAAGTGTGAAATTAACTGAAATAGAGAAGAAAATTGAGCTGTTAGAAAGATTATGACAGCAATAGTGATTCCTCTGGGAATATTCTTCTGTTTGCCATGCTTTTATTTTTACTTGATGTGTTAAAATTATTACTAATTTCAACTATAATTACCTTTTAGAGCATTCTGTAACTTTTTCTGCCTTCTTTAGGTTTTGTAGAAAGAAATAGCTTGTCATGTGTTAAGGGCAAGCTAAAGTAAATAGTTTGAAAACATTATCCTGAAGTGGCTTCTACATTAATATTCATTTCTACATAAGCAGTTAGAACTGATGCATTTGCATGCATAAAATAGTATTGAATTAATTAATTTAAAATAATTTTTAATTAATGAAATAATTAATTTAAAAATAAAATACCAAAATATATCTGTACTTCAAAACTATACAATAATATGAAATGTTGCCCTGTTCTTAAAAAGTTACATGTATTAAATTTTGTAGATTAAAGCCAATGGCTAATAAAAATCCAAAAAGTGTTTCAGGTAGACATGCTCTTCCACAGCAGCTGCATGTAGCTCAAAAAAACCCCAGCTTTCTGGCTCACAGCATTCTTTTCGTCTTGTACTTAATCACTGTAATATTTGAAATCCAATTATATCTACCTGGTGACTTTGCAGCTGTTATGTTTTTTGGCCTCATTAAATGATCATAATAAGTGGAATATTTAAATTGAGAAAACAACTTGTTAAGTGTTAATTTTTCATTCTTTAGGGAGTCACATTTATGTCATTGA
The DNA here is from genome assembly GCA_013396775.1 of Cephalopterus ornatus. Classification (NCBI taxonomy): domain Eukaryota; kingdom Metazoa; phylum Chordata; class Aves; order Passeriformes; family Cotingidae; genus Cephalopterus; species Cephalopterus ornatus. The sequence goes on from VZRE01007910.1 coordinate 146,495, forward strand.
CTGAATATAGACTTTTGGTATAAAGCACATGCAGAGATCTCTAAAGTTTTTAATTAAAACAACACGAAGTAGTTTTAGTTATTTTGATAATTAAGACTGGAAAGTGAATAATGTGCTTTTGCTACATCCTGTTCAGGGAATAACCATTTCTCAATGGAATTTCATAGTACGAGTGTGGAAGAATGCAGTAGTCTGCTTTACTTTGATAGCATACCTGAAGGCAAGCTTTCATTCTTAGGAGTATTTGGGCTTCATTTAAAGTGAAATACAGGATAGCGTTTTAAATTCTAATTAAAATTATACTGAAGACGAAAATTGTTTTCCATTTTTAAGAAATGTAATCTCAAAGCGAGAATTTTCAAAGATGAGGGAAGTATATGCTAATTCTGATATGCTGTAACTTTTAAAAGATTAACTCTCCCTCAAAATGTTTTAGACAAAGTTTGTCTGTTTTTAATGTTTGTCTTTAATTAGCACAAGTTTCAGTACGCTTCTTGAGACATGAATCTCTTATGCTAGATAAGAACGTCCTGTGTCTTTCAGTGACAGAAATGGGACTGAAATGGCGCATCAAGGGATTCAGTTAGAAATCACCAAACAGTTTTAAATGTTTTTAAAAGATTTTAGGACAGAGGAGCTATAAGACTAAAAGATTGCCTGTATAACTGATAGGCTGTTCAGCTCAGACTTGCAGTTTCCATTAACCTCAAGAACACACAGTAACTGCTAATGAAGTGGAACTTTTAAACTTTTTAAGACTAGTTGTTTAAGTCTGCAGAACAATAGGGAGCAACAACTAATGTAAAGTCTTTTAAAGTTAGAAACAGTTTTTTGTTTTGTATCTTATTCTAACAAAACAATTTTTCTGAATTCTAATTGGAAAATTGAAATTATGCTGCGACTTAATCTTGGAACTGGACATATCAAATAAGAGTGGAGTTATTTTTAGTTTTCATAGTAATAAATAAGTTGTCCTTATATACTAATAATTATAATACTTACAACAATGGCAATAGGAGAAACCATTTCTGTCTTCTGGAGCTTATTGGGAGTTAATCAGAAGGGAAGAGGAACTTTTTATTTGCCTTAAACAAAATATAGAGGAAGATGATTTTATTTAGTCATTCATAGGAATTACTTATCGTGAAACATCATATATAATGAAGGAAACTTATGTGCAAATATTCCTACCTCTCTGCTGTGTTCCCTGAATCTGAAAATGATGGGGATTTTTTTTCTGGGTCATCTGAGACTCTGTTAGAGTTTTCCTGTATTTCTGAGACTTCTTCTCCTTGCTTTTGACACCTGTGGACTTTTGTTCTTCTGGACTGCCGAATGGATGACTCTCTCTGCCATGCACACTTCTTAGATATAGACTTTCTGTCTTGTTTTCAAATGTTATAATTTAAGCTAAATAAGAAAGCTTCTCAATTCTTCCATCAATAATTTGCCTACGTCAGAAAAAAAAATGTTTTGCATATTAATAGCTACTATAGCAGCAAAACTATAAACTGAGAAGGGACCTCCTCAATGTATACAAGCATCTGAAGAGAGGGTGCCAGGAGGATGGAGCCAGGCTTTTCTCAGTGGTGCCAAGCGATAAGACAAGAGGCAACGGGCAGAAACTGATGCACAGGAACTTCCACCTGAATATGAGGAAGAACTTCTTTAGGGTAACTGAGCACTGGAACAGATTGCCCAGAGAGATTGTGGAATCTCCTCACTGCAGATACTCAAGAACCATCTGGATGCAATTCTGTGCAATGTGCTCTAGGACAACTCTGCTTGAGCAGGGAAGCTGGACCAGATCACCCACTGTGGTCCCTTCCAACCTTACCCATTTTGTGATTATGTGATTCTGTGGAAACTAAAAGTCTGGTCGAGGTGTAACCTGCAGTACATATCCTTTTCAAAGTACGCATGAAAGTTTTCTTAAATCTGTAGTGCTGTTTGCAAAGTAAGAACTATCTTCTTCATCAGCTTTGCCATTTTTTTGATTCTGTAGTTTGCAGTGTCTTTATTTTCCATTACTCTAAATCCTGAGAATTGCTGAATGCAAATGCCCAGATGCAGTCCCTCAGAAAATTTTGTGTCTTTATTCTGAGCCATACCTCATCCATTCACATAAGTTTGTGTGAGGTGGGAGCGTTAGGACTTTGATGCCTTTTGTCTGAGGTCTTGCCTCTTCCTCATTGTCACTATTTTTGAAGTTTGGCCAAAAATTACCTGCTGTCTTCTGTCAGTATTCTCTATCTCTACTAAATTTTCCAGTTATCTGTTTAGGCTAGTTGCAGTAGCAACATATTTTTTAAGATGAGTGCCCTCATCAACACAACTTACTGCTTAGAAATGGGGGGTTTTTATGTTAGTATTGTCATACGCTTTTAAAACTGCAACAAGAATATAGAAGGAAAAATAAATTAAATCAAATCTCTTTTGATATGATGCAGTTGTTTCAAAATTCTTCCAACTAGTTCAGAAATGGCAATTCATACAAAAATTCAACTTTGAAAAAGTAGTTTGTGTGTACTTTCTTATCATATCATATCATATCATAATCTCTTTACTTGGGAAAAGTTAGCTAAAACCATTTTATATTGGTTACAAAAATGGGCTTCAGTTTTTATGCTTCATGTTAGTAGACTAACTTTTCTTTTCAACGATGGCCAGAACTTATATAGTTCCTTTCTCAATGTCTTTGTCTTTCCTTATTATTTGTTGGGTTTCTCCCTTTGTGTTGGTGTCTGTATTCTTGAACAACTGGGAAAGGGTTTTCTGTATTAGCTCTTTTATTACAGTTACTTTTTTGAGTCAGTGTGAATCTAACAGTGATCATTTTTTTTTTCCACTCTTAGAGACACACTGTGTTTTCCCAGGGGAGTATATTACCAAAGCAATATGCCATCAGCAGAACTAGGAGTCTGTTTTAGTTGTGTACAAGTGTAAGAAATTATGAGAGCGTTCTCTGAATTGAAAAAAGACAAAACCACTACAACCTGAAAAATAATACGCTGCGGCATATAAACATCAGTTTCCTCATTACTCCATCTGGAAAAGTGAGGGAGATAGTGATAGTGGAGATGTCAATACACAGCAGTCCAGAACATTTAAAATGTTTTCAAATCCGTAGAGATTTGTGTATTTGACTCTCCCATGGTCTTAGCTTTACACAGCATTAAGATATTCTTAAATTTTATGAGGAAGAAATGCTTTTTTACTTTGGTTACATTTAATATGGATAAAATGTGATCAAATTAAACTCAAATCCTTCTATCCTCATAAGATTTTAACTTCTGAGGTTATTAGGAAATGCCACAACTGTTGCCAAGTTTCCTTCAGCTGCATTAGTTCAAGGTGATTTTTGTGTGTAATTCACAAATGGCATCAGAAAGCTGTAAGAGGAGGATATGTTCTGATCTCCATTTCATTGCTATAATCTGGAATAATTCTCTTGACATCAGATACTTTTGAGTTTAAAATAGTGTTGCTGAAATCAGAATCTTGCCTGTTTGTCTATTTGGATGCCAAAATTCATGTACATTTGCTGTGCTGTAGAAATAGTTGCTTTTATGGAAAAATCTTTCTGAAACACTTGGATATCCATTTCCTCAAATCAAGTCACCAGAGGGTATAATCACTCTGTCTATAATCTTTTGTCATACTATAACTAGGCTGATGAACACAAAACAATTCTCTCAGGGAGGGGAGGAGATCCCCCAAGCTGTTTCAGTGTTCTAACTCAGAGCAGTGAAAGCTTGGAGCTATAGGGCTATCCTGTCATTTCCATCAAACTGATTTGGGGTCTATACATGTGGAAGTCTGTAAGTTTAATCTATACATTGAATGAGAAAGTGTTTTTCAGTGTTGTATTTTTAATAGTACAACAAGTGGTTGAGTAATTCAGAAGTCTATGGAAAAGGTACCACTGCTGACTATACAAATATCTATTTGTATGGTGTCATTCATCAAGAGAATACTTCATATAAAGTTGGTGACAATATATCTATAGTCTTAGAAGGATTTTTCCTGAAGTTGCTTTAGGCATGTAAACTCTTAGCTGTCATACATGAGGGTAAATATTTTTCCTAAAAACTGTTGATTTTGAATAGATCTTTCTTCTTTCTTCAAGAGAGCAGAGGGTAGGACTTACGATTTAAAAAAACCAAAAACCAAAAACCAAACAGAACAAATGGAAAAACAGAGATGGAGGCTTTTTATTCTTTGATTTTTATTTTTTTTTTAACTGGCTGTTTTTTTCAAGGAGTGACTATGTTTCCATAGTTGGTAGGAGAGTATTATACTACTAGATTTCACTGCAATTTGTTTTTTAATGGAATTGTTCTGGACTTCTCTGTATGGAGTCTGGTTCTTCTTTAATGAGAGTTTTGTTATGAGCTGTTGAGAATTTTGTTGCTTCTGAGAACAAAGTCAGTAAAATAATTGTTCAAATGTTTTGGCGAATATGAAGTCTGGAAGTCTGGAGAGGAAATGTTTAACCAGGATTTAGAAGCAGCATTATCCAAATAAAATTGTAATTATTTTCATAGTTTTTGTGTTATGGTAATTTCAAGCACAAGTGATGCTTTCATATATCTTGAAAATATATTTATACACATATATATGTTTATATACTTTTTCCCTCAGGATACTTTTTTACTCTTGTGTACTCTGTCAGAATGTAGGAGAATTTTGCAGTGTTTGTTTTGAGTTTAATGACAATAATATAACTTGAAAGTATGGAAATTTCCTTTGTTTCTGATGGCTACTGCTGCTTAAATAGCTACTGCAATAGTCAGTGAATGTGGTGATAATTTTAAAAACAAGACTGTGTTTTCTAAAAGATGATGTTTAATTCAAATTAAAAAACATTCAAAGAAGTCTTATGTGGGCTGCAATTCTGTGTTCTGTAGGATGTCAGGGTATAATTTTACCCTTATGGTTCATTATCTGTCATTTTTAGGACTTTCTTCTTAATCTAGTTAAGGGAGCATCTTTCATGTGAGGAGAGTATGAAAGAGCTGGAGAAGAGGAGGCTCAGGGGGCATCTTGACAAGTAATAAATAAATACCTGATGTGAGAATGAGTAGCAAGGAGGGAGCCAGTCTGTCATCAGTGGTGCTCAGTGACAGCAGCAGAGGCAATGGGCACAAATTAAAACACATGAAATTTCATCTGAACTCATGAAACGAATTTTTTACTGTGAGGTGGTCAAACACTGTTATGCCCTGCCCAGAAAGGTTGTGGAGTCTCCATCCTTGCTGGTAGTTAAAACATGACTGCACAGGTTGTAGGTGATCCTACTTTGATCGGAGGGGTGAACTAGATGAAGTGAACTCCAAACTAAATGATTCTGTGATTGCTGCTAATAGTGACATAGATAGCCCATACCATGCAAGAATTGCTTTTAGTTGTAGTCTACTCACTTGTAGCATGTACAGCTTTGAAACCAGCTACTGGTTCTATGGTGCCTTTTGTTACTTGCATCTAATGTATTTTGCTTCAAGTTTCCTTTATAGCACATAACTCTTCAGGTAACTCATCCCTTTGGATGAGACATAATTTGTACTTAGTTGAAGAAACTGTGATGCTGGCTATGGCCTAAAGCCAATCATAAGCTCTATTTGGTACGCTTGTATAATTTTTATATCTTTTTGTATGCTACTTGTTCCTGCAAAAATTGTCCCCCTAAGTCCAATAAAATCTCACTGATATGATTTGGTGCTAAATGGAGCAGATCCAAACATCATGCAGTTTTTCTTTTACATGTTATGAGCCTTTGCTTAAAATGTGTATGTGCACTTTGAAAGAACACATTTCAGTCTTTGGGGCAGGTAGGAAATTATATCCTCAAATAGTTCTCTTAGTTAATATAATAATAATTTAACCTTTATGCTAGTTATGTAGTTATATTTTTATTTACTTTTGTTCCTAAATCTCATGAGCTACCACTTTCTCGTGGAAGTAGCAGAATATGAAAAGTATCAGCAGGAGAGGGAAACTGTGAAAGTCCCCAGGTATAACACTGATGTTTACTTCTGCATGTACCTTCAGTAAAAAAATAGGATTTACACTGGCACAAAAGTGTTTTAAGTGTATAGATGCATAATTAGAAAGCAGGGAGGACTACTAAATGTTTATAATTTGGAAGGATAGTGGCAATGTATTTATTAAAATGTGTATGTGTATAAACATATATATTAAAAGGTATATTTGTATGTGTATGTGAGTATGTATGCATAGGTCTTTTAACCAACAACATTCTAAAGTACAGCAAAGGGGAAAGATGACCTAGAGATTATTTATGTGTAAGGCCAAGGGACATCAGAACTTTGTATCCTGAATATTTGGATTGGATTTTCTGTAAAAAAGCATGGATTAGTCATGCTATTACTAGTTAGATAATTACCTTTTTTACTGAAAGTTCAGTATAACAGCTGACTGCAGAATGGGATTTGTTGCACCTGAGATACATAAGGTGCTTTGAATAAAATATATCTACATTAAAATTAAGCCAGTGAGCAGGGAAAATGTTGAAAGTTTGACCTTTATTTATGAGTGCAGTGGATTATCTCTAAGACAAATAGGTAGTAATCTTATTACTTTGTTATACTGTGACAGAAGAAGTCATCATTATTGAACATTTGGTTTGGGTGGTCTCATGCTATGGAAATTAATACAGATGACTAACATTTCTTGATTTCAGACAATGAGAAAATTAGTCTAGTGTTACATGAAAACTGGAAAAATTATTGTGGACACAGGACAAAATCTCTTTTGGAATGAGGGGTATAAAGAGAATGTCCATGTGTCTAAGAGACATAACATTCAAATGTATTTTCTGGATAAATTATTAATTAAATATGGTTCTGTTTTTTCTAGAGTTGTTCTGGGTAGATAAGATAAAAGATACTATGCTCTGTCTGTGGACAGCAATACTGAATACAGAAGCTGCCACTAAAATGCTGGCATTGTACCTTGAAGTTGACTTAAGAGCACATTGGGCCACGAAGTGAAAACTTGTGACACTGGGGTTAATTGCACCTGATAAGCTGTTTCTGTTAATGAGTCTGATGCATAAAGTGATATGGAGAGTGAAAGAAGATCTCAGCTTTTAGTGAAATTTGTAATCAGTACCCTTTGGTTTTGGGTGAGGGAGAGTGCTATAGACCGGATAGAGACCACAGCAGGTTTCACAGGTGGGTCTTGTGAAAAAAATTAGTATCTTCTGTGTATTTATTGAACTGGGTAGAACTACAAGGTCTTGCTAATGAATTGCATGGCTAAAACTCTGTCTAAAGTGCTGATGGCCTGTGCTATTTAGAGGAGACACTCTCACTACTGTGTCGCTAAAGCAGCTGTGTTTTCTGAGCTCTAGCTTGTCTGCAGACTGAATCATATGGGCTCATTCACAAATTTTACTTTAATGACTTAAGCAATTTTATCATATTTTTAAATTGCTGTTAGAGCACCAACACACAAATATCTTTTTAATGAAATGCCCAGTTTAGAATACCTTCATTAGATGTAATCTCATTTACTCATAAATGCATTAGTTGTAACAATAAATTCCATGGGAAAGAATCGTAACGCTTACTGAAGTAAAAATAGCGGGTTTATACATTCACACTGGAGCTGCCTTGAGTATCATCTGGTTTGTGTAAAGAGTTCCTTCTCAGAGGCCTTTTGCATTGGTTCATGCTTATGTAAAAATGGCACCCTCTTAGGCATTCTCTTTGTTGAGAATAGCAGTTAGATTGTATTCTGCTCAAAATTTCTATCATTTCTGTTGAATTCTAGGGATAAATCAGCTTTGAAATAGAAAGCTGAAGAATGTGACATCTTACTTTCAGTAAAAAACACATTCTGCCATTCAGTGGCTACCAGTTCTTTAAGCAAGAAGGGATTTCATTAATTTATCTGAAAAAGAATTGGTCTGTAGAAGTCTTGACTGATGTTAATATGCGAGGGAGGGGGAAGTTATTTTCAGCTTTCAAAATAGGTAGTTTGTGCAAATGACAAATTAAAAAAGCAGATCTCGTAGTGCCTTTGTAAAACTGGGAACTTCTGAGCATACTGTTGCGTTTCTGTCTGCTGCCTTACTGATTTTTATGGGAAAAACTGCTGGTTTTGGATTATGCACTTCTGCTTACTGTATTCTTCAATATTTTTTCAACCAAATGGGAAGTTGGTTTGAAGAAATCTTAGGGTACTTTTTTTCCTCAGATATTTCTTTCTCTTGTAGTTTTTTTAATCCTTAATATGTTCCTGCAGAGTTAACGTTTAAAGAATATTATACATTACTGTATTGTGATTTTGAATGTTCTGTATTGATTTGTCAGTGCCTGCTTGGAAATTAATAATGTGTTGAATGAAAGTCTAGATTCTGGTCAGAATACCATTATTAAAAAAATTATTTTTAGTTTTTAACCGGGCTTTTATGGATTTTATTTTTTAATTAATCTTTATTCCACTCAATCCTGTTTCAGTAGGCTTAGTATCCTTTCAGAAAATAAGCTAAGGTCCATTTTTCTAGCTTGTTACACAACTTCCTCTGGTTCTTCTGGAATATCTGTTTGTTTATTGCTACTTACCAAGTCAGTCTTGATCCCTGGTGGTAGTATTTTAAATGGGAAAAGAGAACAGGAAATAATTTTTATTTTTCTAAATATTTCTTGATCTTTGCTTACAATTGCATGTTCTAGGGCTAGAATATATGTAATTTCTGCTAAATTAGAGGAAAATGATATTTTACACTGCATACTTTTAAAGTTTAAGAGAAGCTGGAACCATATATTACTACAGGCAGTAGTTTAAGATAACTTAAGGCCATATTTAAGGGAGTTAACAGTCAAACAACTTTAAGGTGACCTGTATGTGTAAAGCCATACATATTCAAATATGTGATTGTGAAAAATTTCTGTCATTTAATTCTGAAGATACTTACACTGGCCTTCATTTAGACAGCAATGTTTCTGCTTTTGTTTAAAACCTGCTTCTTTATATAATATGCACGTTGTGGAGTGTAGTGTTTTGTTAGTTCAATTCTGTAATCGCCAGTTGCATTTTTGAGTTTCTCTCTATACATCCTTTATTATAAACACTGTAAAGAGTGTTAATCAGTGTGAACTTTGTATAGTGTTTATAAAAGCTTCTCAAACCAACTAGAGGGAATGGGAGGGAAAAGGACAAATATAACCAATTACAAGGACCTAGCAAGAAATCTCAAAATAAAATACAGGCAAATTAGAAACCTAAAATGACTAAGGAGGCCATAAAAATAGCTGATTGAACCCTGATAGCACCAGCGTAATCAGCAGGTCTCTGGGAAGCTCATTAACACTTTATAATAGTCTCATTCATGAAGGTGAAATGAATTTTGGAGATGACACACCAAGTACATATTAGAACATTATGTATATGTAACTTGGTGCAAAACATTTGTTTTGGCTTTCCTCATTGCAGTCTTGCAAGGAGAATAAACTGCTAGAATGCTAACAGTGAAAACTGTTACAATCCTGAAATTCAGCCTCTAAAAATTGAAGAAACTTGATTAAAAGTACACAAAATATTTGCAGTAGATACTTTTTTTTCTTCGCCAAAGACACTTACCAGTTTAAAACAGATATTTGGATATATCTGAGGTTTGTCAATCCTCTAAATATAAATGGAATTTATGGTTTGAGTAGTACTTGCTTTTTAAGAGTGGGACAAGAAGTTTTCAACCTGAAAGCTTTGCTTAGACAAAGGTACCGTTAAACTGAAAAGCAGATTTTTCAAAAAGAAATAGTGTGTTGATTACATAGCATTTTCGTTGACTTCTATATCAATGAATGTTGTTTTTTTCATGTTCAGAGTCATCTAGAATAAAACTACAGTTGGCTAGTCATTAAGTACCTAATTTCTATAAATTTAAAAGTAGGAAATTGTCAAGTGTTCTGAAATTGGTGTATTAACCTAAATTTATATTTTGTATCTCAGCCTCTCATATGAGGCTACTACTGGGAAGCTGCAGTAAAATGATAGAGCTAGTGTTGTTTGGCAAAAAATTAAATAAAGTATTTGATTTAAATAGCTGATGAAGCCTTCATTTCTAAGCTTGCATTACTTAAGGCAGTAATAAATTAAGTCCTGCTCAAATAATTTGCTTAGTATTAGAAGTCATTGGAAAGAGTATTTGGTATTGGGGGGCTGTTACCATATAAAATGTCTATAAATTAATTAAAGCACCCATAATAATGGCCAAGGAGATTTTCAGAAGATGCTTTCAGACCTTTTCTTTACTGTACTTTTGTGGTTTCCTACAATTAAAGTAAAAATTATAATAAAAATATCAGTAAGATACCTTTCATGCTTTGTAGTAGAAGCAGTGCAGGTAATTAAATCTGTAAAAAGGAAATAATTAAGTGTTCTCCAGTCTATTTTAAAAATCTGTAAAAAGTAAGTAAGAAAAAGTAAGTTTATTAGAAAATTAATTTTATATCTTAAGGGTCTGTTCTTCAGTTGCAAAGGTTTTATAATCCTCAAATGCAGAAATTGTAACTGTCTATCTACAGTGGTTCTTTCCAGGTGAAAATGTCATTTTTTAGAGAGACCAAGAGGAGGAAAGTATTTTTATAATTAATGATTTGTACTTTCAAAGATTTGAACATGCATTAAACTATAATAACCATAATTTTCTGTATTAACTGTATAATTTAGTTTTTTAAAACATTCTCAAAGCTTTTTTGGGACTCCACATACAAGTTTTATGTTCCTTTTGGTAGCTATAGCTTGTTGTAAATATTGTTGGAGAAAGGTCTGAACATGAACAGTTGCAAGATGGAGATTTCGCCAGAAGCAAAAGAAAGTTGGTACTGACTTTGTGCGTCTGTTTGCAAAATTGAACTTTATTGTGCAAAATTAATGATAAATAATTTTTTTAATCATCTATTTCTTCAGCAAGTTCCTGTGTAATACTGCCTCTTCTTCTGTTAGAGCAATCATAGTTTGTCATCTTAGATTTAAAGATATATATTGTTCTATTCTTATTAATACTGTTTTACTGATGTTTAATTATTAATAGCTCCATATTTTACTGTATATTCATTTTGATCAAACTCTTGACTGAAAAATAGTATGCTATATTTTGTTTTCCTTATGGATTTGATATTTGAGAGTTGGGTGGAAGTGGTAGCCTCAGAATAAAAAAACTTGAAATAATACATAGATAGACAAGTATCCTAAGTTTAGTTTCCATATGTTCTTTTTCTTATGATTAATATATGTATGTATTAATCACACACATATATACATACATGTATGAGAAATCCAGAATATGTGTGTTGTTTGTTTTAACAGATTGGACAACTTGCTTTTAAAGGCATGAAAAGACTAAACCGAATCCAGTCCATAGTTTTCGAGACTGCCTACAACACAAATGAGAACATGCTGATCTGCGCCCCCACTGGAGCTGGGAAGACTAACATTGCCATGCTGACAATCCTTCATGAAATTCGCCAGCATGTCCAGCATGGTGTTATCAAAAAGGATGAGTTTAAGGTAGGAGTTTAATGAACCAAATAACAGCTTTTTAAATTGTGAGGTAAAGCCCATTATATGTTATGCGTGGAGTATGAAATCGGGAAGTTTTCAAGGATGTTATAGTTTTCCAAGTTAAAGATAAAGCTAGTTTTGATTTACTTTATTATTGTTAAAGCTATTCTTATTTGTGTTCTAAAAATCTTATTATGAGAGTAAAAAGCTATGAAAATGCATTTAGCTTTGATGCAGAACCAATTTTCAAAGCGATGAGGCTGTATAAACAAAATCCATTGTCCTTTAAACAGCTGCACACTTATCCAGCAAAGATAACTACTTTTCATATATCACTATTAAGATTTTTCACTGAAAGCGCCTGGCATCATATTTCACAATAAATTGTGATTTGTAATGGTTGCCATGAAACAAACAACGTTGTGGGGTTTGCTCATTTATCAAGTGAGTGTTCTTTTGGTGCAGATTGTGTATGTTGCTCCTATGAAGGCTTTGGCAGCTGAAATGACAAATTACTTCAGCAAGCGTCTGGAACCACTAGGCATTACTGTGAAAGAGCTGACTGGTGATATGCAACTGTCAAAAGGTGAAATTCTGCGAACACAGGTATGCATAATATTTTAAAATACTGTTCTGTTTGTGTATTCATACCTCGTGATAGAGGCACTAGTCTTTTCTTCAAACTCCTTGTAACAGTACTGGTGAAGCACCTGAAATGTTATTACTAAGTCTGTGATTACAGTGATTATATTCCAAAATGTGACTTTCGATTCAAAGGGATGAAAACACTAATACATACTTCTTGTGACATTTATTTTGGGCAAATGCTCTTTTTTTTTTAATTGTTTTTCCAAAATACTGAGATACTTTTATACCTGTTCTTGCGTACAGTTCTGCGTTATTACCCTTTCTCCTTCTACATGATCCAAGAAACAGAAAAAAGACTTGATTGTATTATAGAGAGAATGCCAATCCAAGAGTTACCAGTGTTATTGCTGCTGCTCTTCTTGCAGATTCTGGAGCCCAGCAGTGCGCAATGTTTTTTACTGCATATCAAAGTGCACAGAAAATATGTAGCCACCTATAAACTGAGGAAAGGGCACTTGCTTGTGCTGGATCTTGCTTATTGCTCTCTGCATATATTGTTTTTATGAAAACTCGTGAACTTTCTTTGATCAACTAGGCACTTAAAACCGCTTCATCCAAACAGGTTTCTTTTATTGCTTTTTACCCTGTATTAAACTGGTTCTAGCTTCAAAACTTAATTTTATTTGTCAGCTGCTCTAATGTGTACATTTTTCAGGCAGGAACACTCTGATAGGTGTTGCTTCTTTATTTATAGTTTCTGAGTTGCTTTGCCAGTCATTGCTCTGTTTTCTAGTCTTTCGTAGTGAAAGTAGTGAAGTACCTTGGTTTAACAGAAAAGCAATTTTTTCCTTAAAGAATTAATGTTACAGCAGGTAGATGCATGCACACAATTTATATGCACAGGGATGGTATATGTCGTATGGGGGATAAAAGGCACGGAGTAGGATCAACTGAAGATGCGATATTTCAGGTTAAATCACTGTTTCAAATGATTTCAGCTGATTCTTCTAGACAGCTGAAAGCCAGATATATTTATTCCATGACAGTTGTTTTCTGCCTCTTTTATGAGCAGTTGCATTTTCACCATCTTTATTTTTGTCCCAAGGTGAATCAAATCAGTCACAATGAAAGATATTGTCAGATATTAGTTAGACGTAGCACTTCAGTGACAATCCTCAAAGTTTTCTCCTTACTTCCCATCCTGCTTGCTTCCTCCTTTTCCTGTGTGTATTTAAAGATGCATATTTTGTAAGTTATTACATGTATCTGTTATGCTTATTCTGATGAGGAAAAATTGCTTTATCTGACAAATTGCTACCTATCTCCCTTCTCAGGAATCCACCCTTAATGTACAGTGGGATCTATCTTTATTACCTTTTCTACGAATACTTTTAAATGCTAGCCGAAAAAAGTAACAAGGGATTTAAATCTTCATTCTTTTTATAGTGAAATATAGTCTTTTAAATGTTTTCTAAAGATACTCCAATTGAAAAGGTCTATAGCACAATTTTTTAGCAATAACTCTGTGTTTTCCGTGCTGTCATTTTTACTCATCCAGAAGGCATTCATGTTTCTTGCTGCTGCATACTTTTATGGTACTACACATGAGATGATTTTACTTCTGTGTAATTATTTAATGTTCATTGACATTACTGTGGTTCCAACACACACTTCAGAAGCCAAGCTTTTTAAAAAAAGTTATTTCTATATCTTTTGCCAATAATAAAATTGCCTTAAAAAGAAAAACGAAAATAATGTTTATTAACTCTTCAGTAACTCTTCTAACCTGCTCCCCACATCTTGTACAGTGAAAGTCACAGTTACTAAATATTTAAGTTTAACATGTGGGATGTGTGTTAAAACTCTAAGACAATTTCCCTTCATAGAATCATGGAAACATAGAATGGTTTGGGTTGGAAGGGAAGATCATCAAGTTCCAGTCAATGCCCCTGGCATGGGATGGGCAGGGATACTACCAACTAAATCAGGTTGCTCAGGGCCCAATGCAACCTGTCTTTGAACACTTCCGGGGATGGGGCATCTAATCTAAACTTGCCCTCTTTCAGTTAAAACCCTCGCCCCTTGTCCTGATATTATCTGCCCGTATAAACAGTCCCTTTCCCTGCTTTATATAAGCCCCCTAAGGTATTGGAAAGCACCACAATTAGGTTTTCCCAAAGCCTTCTCTCCTCCAGCCTGAAGAACCTCAACCCCCTCAGCCTGTCTTCATAGAAGAGGTACTCCAGCCTTCTGATCATCTTTGTGGCCCACCTGTAGACTTATCTAAGAGGTCCACATCTTTCTTGTGCTCAGTTTTTGTGAAAAGGTGTATGTGTAAATGTTTAACAGGTCACTTTAATGTTTCAGTCTAAGAAGATGCAGGGTCTGTTACTGAATAATTTGTGCAGAAATAAGTGCTTCACTGTGCCTGGGAACAGAAGAAAATAAACTTGTTACAAAAATAAATAACCCTATCTATTGTACTTGTTCTTATCTTAAATTATTAAAGCATTGTTTTCATAGTCTAAATAAAGACAGATTAACTTTCCACTTTCTTTTTCTCGTCAAAAAACAATCCAAGAAAGTTTATTTCCCTACAGTTGATATTCTTCCTATCAATTCTAGTCTGTTTGTACACTGACCTCCCATGATCTAAGCATGTTCACATACTGACATACTATTGCCTTATGTTTATATACTTACATACTTATATGCTTAAGACATCACTTAAACCAAAATGATATTAAGCATACTTTAGCCATAATCTATTGTTTGGTAAGTAGTTTTTAGTATGTTAATATTTAAATGAGAAGTATTCATAAGAAATAACATGTATTTTGCTGAGTAGCATTCAAGTTCATAGGAACTGGGTGATTGTCTTCATGGGCTTTCTTGGTTGTACATGTACAGCATTACTCAGTCTTTGCTTTACACAGTCTAAAAAATGATATAACAAAATTTCCAAATCAACTTCTGGGCTTTCAGTTTATCTTTGGCCTTGTGTTTGCGACAAATGTGGTAGTTATAGTTATCTTTTGGAAGTTTGGAGAATAACACTGGGACTGGAGCAGTGTGGATTTATGTTGTAATCACTACATGTGAAAGCAGTGCCCTGCACTGGGCAGAGTGTATTGTAAACTGATGAGTGGCGTGATGCCTTAACTTGTACAAAACAGTGGTAGCCTCTGGAGAGTGCAGAAATGCCTTCTGGCCTTAGCAAAAAGTGAATGGGCATCAAAAAACATGTAGAAGGTGATTTCACATAATGTGAAACAAAATTCAAATCGCTGGCATAACATAGTAAAAACTTAGCAAAATTTCTTCCCCCTGTATAAACTTTGAAAATAGTTTTAAAAAAATTATCCTGTTAAACATATATTTTCTTTTTAAGGAAAGTTATTTTACTGTTCTGTTGCAGATTAATTCACGTTAATCTTCAGTTAATGTGAATATTTCTCACCCTTAAACTAGTACCTCGGCAGTTTTGGTACAATCCTTGACAACAGCCTTCATTCTAATTCAAATTAAGTACATGTAAGTAAGACTAACATTTTAAAGTTGAAATAAATTTTCTATAATGTTTTTGCTGTATTTTGTGGCTCAGACCTGCAGTTACAGGACAAACTTCTTTTATTGGTCTTAGATCTCTTCCTTTGCCTTGAAGACTGTCAGACGGTCATGAGCCTTGCTTGCTGCAGATATGCAATGGTGTAAAGGCCAGATTACGAATGCTTTCTGTGTTGCTAAAATTATGTAGTAGTTGGAAACAAATGTGGTAAAATTTTGAAAGCAGGCTAATTTTCTCAACCTGTAAACCTCTATAAATCTCTGTTCCTTCGTTCTCATATTTTTGGAGTTAAAGGAATTCAGGGAGTAGGAAAAGAAAATTTATTGGCTTTTAAATAAATGAGAAAATGAACCAAACTATTATTGTGTGAATAGTCCTGATTCTGCCACTTCTGAACTGCGGAATACTTTTTTTTAAACTCTCTAGGAATATAGATTTTTTTTTTAAAGGAAAGTGTTTCTATTTGTGCTGTTGTTCTTCTTGATCAGAAATAATTATACAGAAAAAAAGGATATTAATTTAAAATATAGTATTGGATTTTCTGTAATGTTTACATAGTACTCAAGTACTTCAAGGCCCACAGAAATAGTTGTATACATCTACTGAACTGCAAGACTGTGCCTATCAACATGGGCCTGACAGACTTTGCAGAAACAGGCATTTCTAAAACTTTTATGTTTCTGCAGGCCTCCACATAGTTCTATCTTTTTTCTGTCATGGATTTGATAAACATCAATTGCATGTCTGATTAAAGAAAGGAGTATTGGAAGCAAATGCTGTGTCTGACCTTAGTCTGCTTTCAACCTAAGATTAATGAAGGTAGGAAGTGGGAAACCTATAGTAGCATTCACCCATTAAAAAAATAAAATAAAGAAAACAGCAGAACCCCCGGCTTCTTTATGAACTCTAAAAAATTCCAAGATGTTCAAATAAATCAAATTCAAAGCTTAAATTTGTTTGCTGTCAAGTCCCGCTAAACTTGACTTGCACTATCATTTAGAAAAAGGGCAACTGGCTGTTGTATTCGTTCTCTGCTCATTAACCTGTATAAACTAAAATCACATTGCTTTTGGAGCTGATTCGTAACATTGCTCACAGTTTATATAAAAATTATCTTAACATTTTGCTAAGAAACCATCCTTCAAAGGTTTAGGTTTGAGTAGTGATACCACTTTCATTTTCCAAGGGCCAGACATGTTGAGCAGCTTAAAAACGTGAATAATTTTCAGGCACCCAGGTCAGAGTGGAAGAGGGGAGCAGGTGCTCCAGGCACTGGAACAGAGATTCCCTCACAGCCCATTGAAGAGACCGTGAGCTGATGTCCACACTGTAGCCCTGGGAGGACTCCACACTGCAGCAGGTGGATGGTGCCCTAAAGGAAAATATGGCCCATGGAGAGCTCATGCAGGACTAGGCTCCTGGCAGGAACTGTGCCAACGGAAAGGACCTATGTTGGAGCACTTTGTGAAGGTCTGTCCTGTGATAGGCACCCCACATGGGAGTGGGGAACAAGTGTGAGTAAGGAATGGCTGAGACCAAGAGTTGGAGACTGACTACAACCCCCAAACCTGAGGCATAGAGGACTTGGGAACAAAGCAGTGAAGTTGAGCCTGGGAAGAAGAGGAACTAGCAGGAAGGAGTTTTAGGTTTTGTCTTTTTTTCCTAACTATTGTCTATTTTTAATTTGCAATAACTCAAGTTAATTTTCCCTGAGTCAAATCTGTTTTATCTGTGACAGTAATTGGTAAATGACCTCCCAGCCTTCATCTTGACCCATGAATCTTTCCATCTTCTTTTCTCCCCCTGTACACGTAAGGAAGGGGAGAGAGTGAGAGGGTGGTTGGGCATCTGCCAGCCACTAAGGTCAACCTACAAAACTGACCTACCAGTTAGTTTTAATTTTAGATTTTTTTCAAATAAAGTTACTGCTTTTGTTAACATTTTACTTTTTGTACTTAAAGTCCAAGAGAATTTTGTTAGTTTATTGCAAATTTTATTAGCTGGTTATTTTTCTATTTAGTTTTAGCTAGCTCTTTATACTGGAAATAAAGGTAGTTTAGAACAAAAGGGCAATTCCTATTGAAGAGCATGAGTAATACAACAATACTGATGGTGTTTTTGAAAACAGTAGTGTTGTAAATGAAAAGAGAATTTGTGTAAGCTGCATTTGCATTGGCAAATACATTTGTCTGATTACTGAACAGAATGCTTTTCTTGACTAGAGGAAATAGCCTGAAGAACCGAATGTATTTTGACGTCTCCAAGATTAGCTGATTAATTGTACTTGTGAGGGTAAGGCAGAAGTGAGAAGTGAAGCAGAGACCACAAAAGCATCAGAACCGAATAGGGCAACTGGTTCTGAGAACGACAAATGGCATCAGGACCTCTGAGTAATATGGATGATCACTCTGATAAATTCTGTCAGCCAATAGACTCTGATAGTAAGTCATGAAGGCTTTATTCCCTATTGGAATCTGATACTAATAAAATGGAATAATGCTTTTTTCTCAAGTTCTTATCTGCAATATAAAACTAATCAAGTCCGAAACTGTTTGAAGCAAAAGAGGGCTATAAAGTTGAGGTGCCTGCTGTTTCATCTACAGCTTTATTTTTCTCATACACTGTTTCTCATTTCCCGCACTTTAATAGGGTACAGAGACGCGTCTTAGGAAAAGCAAATAGTGAAGTTGATTTCTGCTACTTTTCTATGAAAATGGAAGTACATATTTTTTTAATTTTTAGAGCATTATATTTTGTTATATTCTGCTATGTATGTGCTTCTCATTTCACCCATATACAAAGTCCACTGTTAGATGCTGAATATACATATATAGTGACTTTACTTATGCATATAGTAAGTACCTGAGATACTGACTCTTTACGGTAGTAAATATGTCATCTTACCATGTATATCACCACACCATACAAAAATGTTTCAATATGTGACCAGGAATTACGAATGTTTTTAATTCAGAATGTTGACAGCTTTTCTCCCATAATAATAATTCACAGGCTATTTTACTGTACTGCATTTAACAGAAATCAACTGTAGAACACTTTTTTTTTTTCAAGAATGGCATTCTCAGTTGTTATTCCATTCATATTACCATTTTGTGAAAATTATATGAAGAACTTACACTGAAAATTACATATAATATACAATCTAAAGTGCCTTCGAAGCAAGATAATACTGTTTTATTTTCCTGTCTCTTGGTGCTTCATCACTGTCTAATCTCTTTTTTCTTACCCAGTATATTTTGTTCATTCCTGTAAGCACTTACTCTGATGTTAGTCTTCTGTAAGTGGCCTTATCTCCTATTACATGCCATTGGTTTTTTACTTGCAGTTGTTGCAAACACCTGCATCACTGCTGACTTTAGATGCCAGTCTGTTTCCTTCCAGGAACCAAGCCGTTCTTTGCTCTAGAAACTTCAGATCTGTTAGATGCAATAAAATCTACAAATCTCTTTTGGTATGAGGAGTTAAACTTTCATGAAGTGGCCTTCGGAAGGGATCCAGAGATTATAAAGCTTACAGATACAGAAAAACTCTCTTCAAGTTGTTCATTTCAAAAACAGAGTTGAATCTGGTTAATATTCACTCTCCCAGTATGCCTAGAATGTAAGTAGATTCTATGCGCATGCCTGGTTTCTGGGGCAGAATATCCTCTTTTGATCAGCATTTGCACTAGGGCAGTAAGACATTAAAATCTAATACAAAAAAAAAAAAAGAAGAAGGGACATGCCTCTTTTTCTGAGAGAACCTTCTGAATATTCCTCAGTGGTACAAACTTGCTGAAAGAAAACTTCCTTTCTTCTGAATTTTCAAAGTTATTCTAAAATGTTTGGAACAGAAATGCTTGCTAAAGTGTATGTCTGAGTCAAGAAAGATAAAAATCTTTTTATACAGTAGGATTTCTGTATCCCAAAGTCACCTCCACTTCACACTGTTGTTTCCATATGAATTTCCTTTTTTTCAGAAGTTCTCATGGTGTGAAAAATAAAATTTTGCTCCCTGCTTCACTGTTTATGCTATCTTCCGGGCAAACTATCTTTAAAAAATCCCCTCTCCAGGATCTCTTTGGGGCAGTGAGCCTTGATGGCACACCACAGACAGTTACACATTTTTTTTCTGGAAATGCTAAGTGTATGTCTTAATCAGTGTTTAGTTCTCAAAGCAAGATTGTTAAAATAAAATCTTGCATATAAGTATTGTCATGTGCAAGATTTGTACATATGCAAGATTTGAAATAGTGGGGTCTTTATAAGGTTCCGATCTTGTCAGTCTTTTCACCAGTAAGCAGTGCACCAGTTTCACAGTTGATAACAGTTGCACTCGAGTGTGTGACCAGTAATGCTCAAGTCTTCATTCTTCTCAGCTTGTGGAGGGAGAAGATGAAATCCTGAAAGCGTTTTGACAGATGAGCAGAAGGAAGAAAAGCTACTAATTTTTCTAAGGTTACTCTCTTCAGAGATCCAAATAGGGAATAACAAAAGGGACATGAAGACATAATCTGGATTAGGTGAACCTGCACTAGAATCTGAGACTGGAGAAACTACTTATACTTGAAGCCCTCTTCTTTCATGGGTGGGCACACCTCTATAATGCTGGTATACCCATCCAGCTCACTTCAGGAACAAGTTTTCAGTTTTTAGCACTGTAGTGCTATTTTCTGACCTTTTAAAGACCAGGAGGGAATTTTTCCATGGGTGCCATTTTTATGCGGCGTATTTGTTTTTCCACAGTTTTCTTCCTTCCTTACACCAAGTTCTGGAAATAGTAAAGCAGGTGAAAAACAAATTGATGTTTAACAGCAAAGCGGTGACTTGCGGCCTGTGACATTAGTTCTTTGAACTCTTTAACCCTCAGAAATAAAGGCAGTAAACTCTGACATCATGTAGGACTCCTGGTTTTCTCTGAAAAAACTATTAAGAAACAAATTAAATTTGTTTAAAATTAAATTGTAAAAGACATTTCTGGATATTTTTCCAGTGGGTTCAGTTAATAAGCTTGTTGCTTAGTTGAAATGTCTGCATTCTTTCCATTGTTTTTGTTCCTGGAACAATGACGTTTCTTTCTCAGGATGGTGTTATCATTCTGTGCCTTCCTTTTCTTTTGGCATCAGTCTTCCAATACCCTAGTGGAATTGTTGGAAACCCTTCTGATTTACGGCTCTCCCATTAATATATGTGCCTATACAGCTAAGATTTTGCCAGGGGAGCAAAGTACTTGTACATCATCAAACAGTAGCAGTTTAATAAAAAACAGTAGTCCTTTATAAAGAACTGAGGGTGCTTTCTGTGACCTAAGTTGATTTCTAGATTTATGGCAGATTTTACCAAAAATCAGTCTTCCATGCCTCAGAAATTAGAATTGCTGCTCTTAAAGCATTCATTTACATTTTATTTTAAGTCATTTAGTTTTGAGATAGACAAACATAGTTGTTTATTTTACTAAGATGCCTACTTGCTTGCTGTTAATTGCATAATCTGTAGAATTTTAGTACAGGCTTTGAGTAACCTACTTTGTGATTAATAATCAAATGGAACATACTGTGATGAAATGTGTAATTGACTGGCATTCTTTGCTATGACTCACTTGGCTAAAATCTCTAGATTGGATGGGAAGGTGGGAGTTAATTTTTAGTTTAGCAGTAAAATCTAGTTGAAACGATGCCAGATAAAATTACAGTAATTTTGAACATCAGGAAAAAGTTTGTTCTATGTATTCTGTAGTTAAAGGATATAGGGTGGGTATTTTTGTAATTGCATTTTCGGTAGCATGTTCCCTTTTATTGGAAGAAATTATGTTCATGTCTGACTTAACTAGTACAAATTTTTCTAAACTCTTTTGAAAACAAAGTTTTGAGTGTTTTTCTTTCTTTTCTTCTCTATAAATGAACTATTTGGCATTGTACTTCAGCACTTAAATGAAAAAAATACGTATATTCAATTTGGATGAAGAGCCTTTGCTATAAGTGTATACTCTTTTTTTTCCCCCTTTTCCTCTCCAGTGGGCACATTTTTTCATTTACTTGGGGCTTTATCAGAGTATATTGTTTTAATATATCTGTACTTGATGCACTTACATAAATCACTGTCTCCGCAGAGGTCTGATATTAAAATGTGTGCTGGTTTTGTCTGGGATAGAGTTAATCTTCTTCATAGTGGCTAGTATGGGCTGTGTGTTGGATTTGTGCTGGAAACTGTGTTAATGATACAGGGGTGTTTTTTGTCACGTCTGAGCAGCACTTGCACAGTGTCAAGACCTTTTGTACCTCACATCCCACCCCACTGCCAAGGGGGCTGGGGGTGCACAAATAGTTGGGAGGGGACACAGCTGGGACAACTGATCCCAAATGTCCACAAGGATATCCCACACCATGTGGTGTCATGCTCAGTATATATAGCTGAGAAGAAGAAAGGAGGGGGATGCTCGGAGAGTCCATTTATATTCCCAAGTCATCGTTACACGTGATGGATCCCTTCTTTCCTGGGCATGGCTGAACACCTGCTGCCAGTGAGAAGTGGAGAATGGATTCCTTGTTCTGCTTTGAATTCCTTGTGTGCGCAGCTTTTGCTTTGCTTGTTAAACTCCCTTATCTCAACCCACAAGTTTCCTGACTTTTACCCTTCTAATTACCCTTTTTCTCCCCTATCGTGCCAGAGGGGACTGAGCTAATGGCTGTGTAGGGCCTACTTGCCGGCTCAGATTAAACCACAACACAATGGAACTTGAAAGTGCGAGTGTACAAATAACAGAAATAAAATAGAAAAAAGATGGGTAATTTGGAAACACCATTGTTCCAGACTGCAACTGAATACATTTAGAGGAATGCTGTTGCTCTTTGGTTGTATGCCTAAGACCAACAGTGTCACCTACAGGTGAATCAAGTAGACTTCTTAATTTTTCAAGTGGAAATACCAGACACACAAGATAAGGAAGATCTGATTTACTAACTTTCCAGTGAATATCTTAAATCAATTTTGCTGCTTATTCTTGTTGTGAAATTAACTGCAAATATGCAATTCAAAATATTTCTGTAATAAGTGCTTGCTCAAAAAAAGTTTGAAATAATTTTTAATGTGTATAAAAGATGTTTTATTGAGCATATTCTGCCCATTTACAATTTAAATCAAATTACACTGAAAATGCCTCTGAATTATTACATTAAAATACATTTACTGTCTATCTTTATAGATGTCAAAATTCATTGTTTATCAGTGATTCATCTCAGTTCATTGTGGCATAATGTTGCAGAAGAGAATACAAAGGAAAATGTCAAAAATATTACATTGAAAAAATCAAATTAGTAAACATTTTTTTAAATTTTTGTATGGAAAAGATTGCTCTTAGATTATTGCCTCTGTTACTTCAATACAACAGATATTAACTATGCCAAAGTTCTGAAAGTAGAATAACATACAAACTTAATGCATGTTAAGAGAGGGGACTGTTGTTCTTTAGTCTTTTTTTGAGGCTTCAGCATCTTCCTTTCTCTGTTAGTAGGTTTGTAATGAAATTATTATTTTTAAAAGGGCACTTACTTCACTCTTGAATGACCAGGACTAGTTAGATCAAATTCTGTCTTGACCTTTATTTGAAGGATAATTAGTTGTATTGCTACAGTGATGTGAACATCCAGTGGCAACTGAACCACATGAGTTACAAAGTATTGTTAATGTTTTAAGCTAGACTGTGAATGCTAGTGACATTGTCAGAGAGGCTTCTGTGTAACACAGATGCATGGTTGTAGAAAGAAGAAAGCCTGGTTGGAGCTGGCTGCTAAGTTGCTTTTTCACTTTTGCAACAGAATGATGAAGCTCCTGTGGGCTGCCTTTGAGCTTTCTATTCCTTTTGTCACTCAGGTGGGGGATATATATATATATATATATCACAGTCTTGTGGATTCTGAGCTTAGAAAGATTTGGATAGCTTTGTGTAGACTATCGTGTGTTGACTAGTCAGCTGTTGTATTTAGAGACCTCAGTGGTAAGTGGTTACCTTACATAAGATTCAGTAGTAGATTTGAGCCTGTTTCTTGTGTCTTCACAGGCACCAGTTTTAGTTTGGGCTGTTTTTATTGTGGTTTTTTTGTCATTTAAGAAAATACTTAAGGCAGTGACATTAAAAACCAAATGTTACTTCTTCATGTCAAAGGCATAGTGATAAGCACAAGATCTCTTTTCTGCTCCTTCCACTTATTTGATCTTGCTTTATGGTGTTTCAGACAGTTCAGCTTATTTAGTTGTATGCTTTGCAAGCTGTATTCCCTGCTACATCTCTCAAAACAGATAAACATTACATTGATTGGGTAATCTTGGTATTGGGGCAGAGGGAGAGAGGGGAGAGTTCGTAGTGCAGTAGAAAGTTTCAAAGACTTTTAATTCAGTTGAGTGCTAATATACAAATATTACAGATCCATATTATAGCTGTAATATATTCAGTTGGCTTAATGTGTTTGTGTCATGCAGCATGACTCCTGTGTTTTAATCTTTTATGCAGAAGTTAGTCTTCACTTAATGTGCTTCAGAAATTGCATTGTGTGTAAGGGTATTATATGTAGGATTATTAAGCAAAATGGTCTAGTGTTGATCAAATAGTATGTTACAGCAATATTTTTTGCACTCCTTTGTAAATCACTTAGCAAGTGATACTAGTGAGTTCAATACGCTACTCCAGTATTTCTCATCTAGATGGAAAACTCAAAGGCTTTCAGACTTTAAATCTCTAGCAATCCTTTGAATTTCTTATTCCTACTCAATGCCTCCAAACTCAGGAGTGGTTCATCCTGATGATCCAGAAGTCAAACAAGAGCATCAGGAGGCCGGCAGGATGAAAACCAAACATAAAAAGGAGGCATGTAAAAGGTAGGTGCAGGAACAAGTGACCTGGAAGGATTGTAGTTGCTATTGAGCACAAAGGGACAGAATTAGGTAAGACAGAGCCCAGGAGTATATGTGAAGGGCAACAAGAAAGGCCTCTGTGGGTGTACAGCAAAAAGAAGACTGGGGAAAACCTCTGCTGATTGGAACAGGATACCTGATGACAAAAGGACATGTACCTTTTGGCTGAGGTACTTGGTTCTTTCTTTGCTTCAGCCTTTATTGTTAGGACTGGCTTTCAGCAATCCCAGGCCCCTGAGACAAATGGGAAAATTCAGAGAAGGAAAATTCAACTCTTGTTGGAATAAAGTCAGGGTAGGGAATGTGCGAGGGCAGGGAATGTGTGGACAAACTAAGCATAATACAAGTTAATGTGATCTGATGAGATTCACCCACAAGTCCTGAGGGACCTGGTCAGAGTTATCATGAGGTCTTTCTTGATTACCTTTGAAAGGTCGTGGTAATCCTTTGTCATGGGACAAAGTGCACCCTCAGCAAGTTTGCAGATATACAAAACTGGGAGGAGTGACTGACAGATCAGATGGTTTCACATTCAGAGGGACTTCAGTCTAGAGGCTTTTTAAGGCTAGAGAAATGGGCCAACGGAGATTTCATGAAGTTCCAGAGTTAAATGCCATGTCCTACACAGGGGTGGGGGAATAATTCTAAGGACCTGTCCAGACTGGAGGCTGATCAGCTCAAAAGCAGCTTCCCAGGAAAGACAGTGGATATTCTGGTGGACAACAAATTGAATATGAGCCAGCAATGTCCCCTTTCACTCTGGGCTGCATTTCAGAAGAGTGTTGCCAGCAGCTCAAAGGAGATGGTCATTCCCCTCTGCTCAGCCCTTGTGAGACAAATCTGTGGTGCTGGGTCCAGTGCTGGGCTCCCTATTATGAGAGGAACAGGAACACATACTAGAACAACTTTGGCAAAAAGCCATGAAGGTGATTAAGGGATAGAACATCTGACAGCTGATGAGAGGAGGCAAAGCAAGCTGGGGTCATTCAGTCTGGGTATGAAAAAGCTCAGATAGATGTGATCAGTGTATGTGAGTACATTGCATGTTCATGTGTAAAGAAGACTGAGCCAGACCTCAGCAGTGTCCAGTGAGAGCAAAGAGCACAAACTGCAGTACAGGAAATTCTCTGTAAACATGAGATGTTATTTTTTTTCCTATGAGGGTGGTCAGACACTGGAAGTTTGTGGAGTCTTCAAAGACCTCATCTAAGGGCTACTCAATACCTGACTGTATGTGGTCTTGAGCAGACTCTTCTAGGTGACCCTGAGCAGTGGAGTGGATTGGTACATCTCCAAAGGTGACTTCCAGCCTTATGCGTGCTGTGATTCTGTGAAAATCAAGATTAGCCTATTTTGATGGAATTGCCTATTGGATATTTACTGCATATGTCAGTAAAAGATGAGCAAGGAACCATTTTAGACACCATTTTGCCTGTTACAATGTTCCCGTGTAATGATTAAAGATGACATTTTGTCAAACAAAATTTCAGATTTTCTTTTCTAGCAATGAAAGGCTAATAAGCAGTATGCTTTTCATATTTTTATATGTAAAATTAAGACTAAGAATCCTTAAAATACATTGTTCGAATGTTAAATTCTGAAGTACAATGGATCTCAATAAGTAATAATAAAGAATGCCTTAACTGAAGTTCTTAAATATCAGAGAATATGATATGGTATGAACTAACTGCTCATCTGCATATGACTAATTAATGATTTTATTAAAAACACCAAATAAAATATTATAGGTTTTGTCTCTGAGGCTTTTTTGGCACTGAGGATGTAATCTTCAGTAAAACTTGGAGGAATGTAATTTTCAGGAGTGTCTAAAATATTATAGGTTTTGTCTCTGAGGCTTTTTTGGCACTGAGGATGTAATCTTCAGTAAAACTTGGAGGAATGTAATTTTCAGGAGTGTCTAAAATATTATAGGTTTTGTCTCTGAGGCTTTTTTGGCACTGAGGATGTAATCTTCAGTAAAACTTGGAGGAATGTAATTTTCAGGAGTGTCTATTACCATTAGTATTTTACTTATAAAGAACTTAAAAGAATGATTTACTTCTGTTTGGTTTAATGTTCTTTTATAGCTGAAAAGGTTCTGTGCAAGAGGTGTCCACGTGTCTTTAAAATTACCAAGTAACTGTTTTGCAGTTCCAAATACTTTTTTAAGCACAGTAAATTTTACAGGATGAAAAACCGATCTTTTATAGTTAATGCAAATGATGCATTAAGTTAGACCCTTCTCCCAGAGTACAATTTAAATGTACTCAGAAGTCCAATTATCTTTGATTTAGATGTAAAAATTGCAGAATAACAGCTGTGCCTGCTGAGTGAATATTCCTCTGCAAAAAGATAGCTTATTTGAGCAGAGCTGAGGACAGGTTGCTCAGGGAATTTTTACCGCTTTTGGATCTTCTTCAAATTTAGCTGCTTCTGGTCAGTTGAAAATGCAAGTAATTTACAAAATATCATCAGGGTGATTTAGAGTTTACTTCCTCTAAGTTGTCATTTTGTAAATTACAGAAGATATTAAGTTTTTTAGCATTTATTGTGACTATTTGTGGAACAAAAATACACATTATACTTCAAATTAATACTTAAAAATATTGCAGATAATCATGCTAAATTTGACTGCATTCAGAGTACAACTATTTCTAAACTACATCACAAAATTTTTTAAATCACCTCTGACACTGAAGAATCACTTTACATGTAATACCTACGTTGAAATATACTCTAATTTATAATAGAATTAAGAGTATATATAATATTAGTATAAAGTATTCTTAATATAATAACAAAAACCATTTTGTTATCATAGTGTCTAATGGTATATATTATAGCATGCAGTACTAGCAGCATATATATTAGTAGCATATTAATTTATTAATGTAGAGTAGAATATTTTATTTAGACTATATGTTATATATATTTATTTATAATTGAAATTTTAAAGGTGTTTTTAATTGAAGTTTTGCAGATGTTTACCTTGTAAGCTGATCTTAAGACTGTACAAAATAGTATGAGAATTAATCTGATTTGTCCTTCTGAGAAAACAGATGTAATACGTGTATTCCACTATTGATAATTATTGCTCTAATTTCATCTTACAGCTCCCTGAACATCAAGCTTTCCTAAACTTCCCAGGAAATCTCCTTCAGGGTTTACCTGTCTTCGCTGTTAGAAGATTTTTTTTTAAATAGAAATCTATTTTCAAGCTAAATCCTAATCAAATTTTATTACCACTTTCCTTATCTGAATGCCTGTCTTCCACAGCCACCGCTATTTGCTTTTTGAAGACTCTTACAGTTGTGTTATCTCTGTTCAGTCATATTTATTTAGCCTAAGCATCAGTTCATTAAACCTTTTGTAATGATCTTGCTTCATTTATGTTTAGTCATTCTCATTTTTCACTTCTGGACTCCCAGTTGGTTTGCACTTCTTGAAATAAGTTGCCCAGAACATAATGTATTGCCCCAAGATCATACTGCTGCTGAGCAGAGTGGAAGGTTTATTTAGCATGTCCAAATAACAGCATTTTTCTTCTAAGGTTTGAATTTTTGCAATAGCAGAGCATTTTTGGTTCATGTGCAGACTGATCTGCTCTTTCCCTTTTTCCTGTCCAACTACTGTCTTGACAGTTGTTTTACACCTTGCATTTGTTGTAATAATTATTCCCAAGAGTCAGATTAATCTATTTTGGCTTTAGCCATGTGAAAGGTAGACTTCTAAGGCTGATTCATACTGGGATGAAATGAACCAGCTAGAAGGAGCCTAGACAGCTAGTTTTGAGGGTGATTTTGTCAATTAACAGGTAAGATAGATGAGATAAATCTTATCCTCAGTCTAGAATCTTGAAATTGTATTACTGAATCATGCATTAATGCATCTGTTCTTTAACTTAAAACATTTTAAAGTTCTTACTCCGTGCTCCAATGTGTTTACAGCTCTGTACAGCATAATACCAATTTAAAGTTTAGTGGGTGTAATCTTTAGTCTATCATTAGGATTACTCATGAAAACATGCAGTAGTATTTCCTATTGGTGCCTAAAGAATCCTGCTGAAATCCAAAATGTATGCAAGTTTTTAGGTAATGTAACTGGAGAATATAAATCTGACAATCATACTGTAATCTATTACAATCACCTTCAGCACTAGTTATCATTAATGTTAATATGCATAATTTTCTCTGGAGTGTAGACTTGAAAGAAAATTTCATGAAATCACATTTGCATGCAAGCAAATGAGTTGGTGTTTGAGATGTTGTTTTGTGAACAGGTGTAACAAAATTGACTTTTAATGCAATATCTGTTAAATATCAGCATCTCAGCTGAATCAAGAAACTTTTCTTCATCTTACACTTAGTACGCCTCCATATCAGGGATTTGCATTGATTCTTGAAAAAACTGATTTGAGACAAAAACATAACTTGCTTCATCTTGCATACAAAACTGTGATAGAAAATAAAACTTGAGTAAAGGCATGTGAAAAAGGATATTTGGAATAAAATGTGACTGTTACGCTTCGGTTTTTTTGCACTTAATGTAGAGTTAATCCACATCTTGGGGTAATGCTTGACAGGAGCAGAACAGAAGAGAAAAATAGCTACTCTTAAAATATACAAATAAATAAAAGGTTATCATTGTGTCAGCAAGAGTTATTCTGAACTATTTATATTTACAGTTAACGAGATATGCAGGACCATTGTGATGAGTCTTAAAAGTGGGCCAGTATAAATACATTGGAAAAACTGGGAGCTGAGGTAGTCTTTTATCTTTGTCTCCTGAAGTTGTGCAACCGAAGCCTAAAGTTTCCTTGTAGAACAGAGAAGTAATGACTTTGAAACACTTTTCCGTGTAGCTGTGAGAGAACAAAAGGAAATGGGGGGGGGGAAATCAACAACCCACAGCTAACAAACAAAAAACCCACCAACCAAGCAACAGTATTGCATTTCTAAGAAACTTCAGTGTATTTCCAAAAAATGTTCTTGTACTTACTTTTTCCTTGTAAATTCTTAAACAAACTATGAATTTTAGCCCAGATATTTCTATAATGATCTATAAAAACATACACAAATGTATTCTACAGTAATGTTTTTATGTTATTCTATTGTATGTCCGTTAGATGTGAAAAATGAGCTGGGGGAGAGGCAAGTGCAAAGTAACACTGGGAAGGTTTGAAAACAAGCAGGCTGAATGCAGTGTCTCAAGAGACAGGTACTTGCTGAAAGTTGTCAGATCTGATTAAGGGAGCTTTTGGCATCAATCAGACTTGACAGTAGTATATCAGAGGTTAGTAAAACTATAATTGGTGAACTGATTAACAGCAAAGAGGAAAAGAGGGCAATGTTTTGGATCAAAGTCCTTTAAAACATTCAGATCATTATTTAAACTTGAAGTCTGAGTGGCTAATTATAAATTTTACAATATATGAGCGACATTTCACAAAGCATGTAGACTGTTCTTCCTCACTACGGTTTGTACTGACTTTAAACAGACTGTTTTATCATGGGAAAAAAAATACAGAGAGCAGGTGCTCATATCCTACTACTTCACAGTACATCCTTCACAGTATTGTGATCCTAATGCATATTGTTTTCTATAGTTTCACAGTAACAACAAAAAGGAATTTTCCTATCTAATTCATCATCCTGACTGGTTGTACTCGATTTAACCAGGTTATTTTGACTGTGTGAGTCCATTGCATTAAGATTTTAAAGTAGTAGTGGAACTTATAAATGAACGTTGTAATTTCTGGGACATCCAGGATTGTGCTGAAAGCATCAAATTTTAAATCTTAATGTACAAACTTAAAAATCTGTTAGTCGTAACTGTGAAACTGAGTATACAACAAATAAAGCAATATTGAAAAAAATCAGTTCAGCTAAGTGTCAGATGTGTCCTAAGTATCTTGCTCTGCTGAGGTGGTCTGCTGATACATTGTCAATCAGTTACCTTCTCCTTAGGTGGACTGCCTGGGTTCCGCAAGGGAACTGACTCGCTGTGCATTGCTAGAATTAAGTTATAAAATAAAACATACTGAACAAAGTTACATTTCTTCTGTTAAAAAGTCATTTACCATTTTAATGGTATCTGTTACAATTTTTTACTGTTCCCTTGTTGATTTCTGTTGTTTATTGATTATTGGTGTTAGCTTTAGTGACTTGCTAATTGGTGCTAATATGCATCAATGTAAGGCACCTCTGTAAGCCTTTCTAACACAATAAACTCAGTCTTTTATGTAGATACTTCTTGTAAGTGTAGTCTTGTTATTGAATCCTTCTAAGAAATTTTATTTATATATATATATGTGTGTGTGTGTGTGTGTGTGTGTGTCTATGTTACCGTAGGCCACAAATACGTGTTAAGATTTGTTATAAGATCATCTGTTCACCCAGATGGACATACTGCTCATCTGCATATCTTTGTATGATAAGGAATCTGCTTTACTGGAAACATAATTCTGTTTTAATTGTGTAAAACACAGCATCAGGTGGTTGTTTCTGATCTATGAAAAACAAAATACTTGTATTCATTATTTATTACTTCCTACCTCAGATTCTTGTTTTGAATTGCTGCCTTTTTACTTTCTATATGTTTATTCCACTCCCTGCCTGAGCTCCAGCTCACGAGATTTTGTGAAATGCTTGAATAAATCACATAGAGTGCAATAAAAAGAGGAATAAAAACAGCATTATGAAAGTGACTTGCAGGTTGCCGCACTTGTAACATGTTTTGATGAAGTTTTACCTCAGACAGTGTCCCTCATGGGGTGTGATATCAGGTATCTAATATTAAAATTTCTGAGAAGCTCCAAAGCATCACTGATTAGAAGGGCAATATTTTCAAATTGTACAAAGCCCCAGCATAACAGCTCCCCCTATAAAGTTCCTGTACAGTTCCAATGCTGCATTCCAATGAGAGTCAGCTCTGGGTGGATGTATCTAGTTGTGTGCAGTCTTCTGTGTCTCCATTTCTGCAGAAGTAAAGATCTTGCAGTGAATTTGCTGCCAGAACAAAGCACCAAGATAAATAGTTACAGCATGAAGAAAGTAAACTGTGTAGGTTACTCTTGCCCCTTTGCCAAAAAGCTGTCAGAAGATGAGGAGTTCTGGCTATGACTGAGCAAAGCTTCCTCTAGGATCAACCAAATATTCTCAAATGCTATTTCCAAGTGTGGTAAGGGAAAGTTGTAGATGTGTGCGAAGGAAGGAAAATAGAGAGGACCAGTAGCAAGGTGAAAACAATAAAAACAAGGAAGTTCTATTAATTGAAATCTACGGAAGTAGATCTTCGAGAGAGTGTCTTTGAATATTAACAAGAAAGCAGCAGTGGCTAGACCAGAATTCTTTATTGCTATCCATCCATGGTGAATTACTGTGGTGGAGACAAATTTGCTACAGGCACTACCATAGCAAGAGACTGGTTGCATACTTTCCAAAACTGTTAGATCCTTAGAGCTTGTATTTCATACATGCACTGTGTTTTTATTTTAACTGTATATACAAAGGAGTTGGGCATTAAAAATGTTCCTTCTCCATCATCTTTGAGGCACTTCAAAAAATATTGCTCTTTGCAAGTTTACTGAATTCCTATTTTTCAAATGATTCTTGATTTCAAGAATCACATTTGATTTTATTAAAAGAATTCCTTCTAATCTGCAAATGATAAAATAATTTCCTGTCATATCTAATCATTGGTTTATGTTTTTAAAAGGCAAATTTCTGAAATACCTAACGTGCATCTTCCAGTGCATAATATATATTTCAATTAATTCCAGGTTCTGTTTCAGTGTTTGAGTCTCTTTGCCTCTCCTCAATTTTGGCTGTGGTATCTTCAATGAGACTTTTTTATGCTAAGAACGAAGCTGGTAACTCCAGAATCATTAGTCGTTGAGCAGCAGGAGCACAGGAGGTAGCCTTTAGAGGATGGGTGCTCACGTAAGCCACAGGCATTAGGGGTGGGGTGTATGATAAGATTCAGTTTTCTTTTTTCTTTCCTAAGGATACTGATATATTAAGAGAGTTACTTAATACAAAGTGGGAAAGGTACAGACAAATGATAATGCAAAGTGAAAAGAGTTGAATTGTCAAGAGGATAAAGCAAATAGAGGATAAAGCAAATAAAGAATAAAGCAAATAAAGGATGCAATTACAGTGGAAATATGTATTTCTTGTTGATTTAATCAATGCTTTGAGAAGCAATATTGTGAACTTCACAGAGAAATATAAATGGAGTATTTGCTGTTTATTTATCCTTATTCTAATGGTTTCAGAGAGGAAGTAGTGCTTTTATAAAGGTATGTTAAATATGAAAATATCTATTGTGCTGCAGGTGTGCAGTAACATATGGTTATGACATGTTTGTGGACCTTGATCCAGGTTTGGGAAGATAATTTCATTTTGGAAAATTCCCGTAACATACAACCTTTATTACTGTGATCATTTAACGTCCACAATATTTCCTTCATGCAAAGGCCTCTGGATTTGTTCATTATTATCTTGAGTTTATTCTACAGAGTTTATTATAGGTGCCAATGCTCAGCATGTACAATAATATGAATTCAAACTCATAGGTAAGATGTTTGAAAGTATGTGTGTATACTAGCATAAGAACCTGTGCTGTAAGGTTCTTTTAACCCTACAGAATGATGACTTTATGGAATCTGTGGTGAGCTGTAGATGCTGTGGTATGTTGCAGTAGAAAAATTTTGTGTACCGTGGCAAAGGTACATACCTGTTCCCACCCAGATGAAAACAAATCCATTGCTGTGGTTGGTTCTTCCAAGTAATGGTCCTGGCTAAATTTTAAAACTGACCACTGTTGACAGTGGTTGTCATTCTTGATATGAGGTATTTGCTGCTTCTCTGAAAATTGCCCAAAAAGATGTTTCCCTCATCTTCTAGGGAAACTTCTACATGCAGTTGCACACCAGCTTGCCATTTCTAACAGTTCAAACATTGTAAGTTAGCAAGATTCAGGGAAAGACTCTACATAAAAGAATTACTGCTCATAACTCATTTGTGAACACAGTCGCAGGAAAATTAAAACATATAAGAGAATGCCACGCTGAAGATCAAGTGTTTGGAAGGTGGAGCAGCTGCTTTATTTATGAAGTTGTGAGAGATTTTTCTCCCCAAAAAATTTCTTTGTGCATCCTCTGTTTTGGTCCTTCAGAATTGTGTACACTTTTTTTAATCTTTGCTACTTTTCAATTCAAAGCTTTTAATTCATCAGTTCAATTCAGGTTAGCCCTCTGAGATTGTTTTACTGGCTAATTCTAGTGCCTGTAAGATTGACAACTGTTTATCTGGACATAAAACCTAATGGTTGATACTGATTTTGTCATTCTGAAAAAGCCTTTACTCATATTAATTTTGTAAAAATTATCTAATTGAATAGTTCGCTGGCAGTAATATCTATTTTCTAAATGCGACTGGTTGCTGCAGACTAGATTTCAATCTTCTGTTCCCACTTTTTTTGGGGAATGTTTTGTTTTTATTTTCAGGAATGTCTATAAAATCTCAACTGTAAGAAATTTAACAGTTTTTTTCCATTGTAATAATTTCATCAATTCGTTCAAAACTCTTGTATTTATTTAACAGTTGAACTCTGTTTATCATGTGCATCAAGACTATTCTTGTACAAATCTGTTTCAAGAGAAATTGCCAAAGGTATGATTTAGCTTGCAGGTTGTTTACTCAATCGCAATATGCAAACTTATGTAAACACACTGACAGTCTCAAAATTTAGGTTGTTATCAGGTCTGATAAAGCAAAAATTCAAAATGACAAAACATTTGAAATCTGCCATGATGCCTTACCTTCCAGAAAGGTTTGGACAACTGTAAGATAGACTATTTTGAGAATTCACTCTTGAGATAATGGGGCAGGGAGAATTTAATTTACTTATTTGACAATTTACTAACAACTCTTCTTTTTTATAACCAAAATGGTATGTTGTCTGAAAGAAATAGAACACCTCTTGCTTTCTCCTATCATCCTAGTTGATGTTTAAGCTGAGATCTGAGTCAAACAGTTCTTTATACATTTTGATTTGACAATACCTGGCACTAATTATTTTATGGAAATTATAGCAGTTGGGACTTTGGAATGGGGGGGGCGGTGTGAGTCTGAGTTTTGATTCATTGTTGTGTGTATGAAAGGGGCAACAGATCAGATAAGTGACAGACATGCATGAAGGCCAAAGTGGCTAAAGAGAGAAAAACTGTTCTCAAAAATGGTCCTTAAAAACTTCTAAGCAGTGAATTTTTTAGTGTGGGTTGTATTTTGTATAGTTTGTTCTGAAGTATTTTCATATGTTGTTTGGACCTGTGAAGTGTAAATTTGAGGGGATTACTGTAGTTTAACTAGCCTCAGAGTGTGTGTACTAAGTATTCGAGCAGAAATCAGATACTAGTTATGTGCAAGATGTGTTTGGGAGAATTTAAAGGTGGTAAAAAGATTCAAAGGATTGAAAGTGAGCTATTGGCTGTGCCAACTGCTAGAGATTAATGTTGGGCTCTTAGAAATTAATTGAAGATCACTTGATTTTAAGACCATAAACCTTTTCAGATTAAGCAAACCTCCAAACAACAACAAACTCCAGCATTTTTCAACATGTTGATCTTCTGAAACTATGGTGTAAATGTAACTTCCTCTTACCATGAAATCTGGCTTCAAAGAGGATTGAAGAGAAACTGACAAAAATAATTAGCAAATCATGCAATTATAGAGAAATGAATTTTCACAGTCTCTTGAAATTTTGTCAGTTGATGTTGAAGTTATCAGCTATGTCCCTTTTGACGTAATTTTTCAAAGTGAAGTAATTAAACTTTTTTGTTTGAGTTCTTACCCGAACATTATGTAAAACAATACAGGGATATGTTAAGTAGCCCCAAAGCTAAATGAGATCATTCTGAGTTGAAATATATAGGATTTTTTTTAATTGTGCAGTAGTGAAATTGAATGTCAGTACTCACCTAAGACAGAAGACTTTCTGAAAAGCCTATGTTTTTTATCATAGAAAAAGTTGGTGCAGAATAACTAATGATAATCAAGAAAACACTGGAAAAAGAGAAGTGTGTGTGCTTAGAGAAATTTAAGTTGACAGTAAAAATATTAACAGTTAACCCATTTCTATTCAGCCATACCCTAATACAGAAACCAGATTGAAATGTCTTGCATGAGTTGCAGTTCATTAAGCAAATGTGACACTCTATTTTCTAGCTATTTCAATACTGAAAGAGGTGAAGTGGTGAAATAGCAATATAAATGAACATACTTTTCAGTATGCTGAGAACTCAAGTCAATGTAAAAAAAAGAAAATATTAAAAAATGTTTCAATACTTGGTTACTGTGTCCTTCTCTTGCCCCCAAACAGGAAGCAGAATCCTTTTGCTGAATCTGAGTTTTGACTTTAAAACTTTGAGGATAAAATATGTTGTCTCTAAAAATTAATTATAAAAAGAAATTACACTACTGCATTTAAAATTAATAATGAGATGCTCATAATGCTGTTTTATTATTTTAATCGAAAAAATAATCTCTGTTAGCATTTGCTGATAGCATTTTCTTTTAGCTGATATTTATAAATAGCATTTTATATATTTGAATTCAGTTTATCATTTGCAACTACAAAACTGGTTGGTTTGTGGGTTTTTTTGAGAATTTTTTCAGCCAACTGAAATTTCTATCTGAAAAATAAACGGAAGAACCAGTCATATTCTCCAGCAAAACATTCTCTAGAGATCTCTCTTCTTTTTTGATATACTGTCTCATTTAGTATAGCTTTTAATTCAGGTCATTGCTTTGAGAACGTTGCTATTTTAAAATAAGATCAAAGTAAAAGACCATTATGCTGAATATTTAGTCATCACTCAGAAACAGAAGAATTAATGATGCCATTTTAAATATATATCCTGATAACATGACTGACATTTTAAAAAAAGCTGTGATCTGAACATTGCCAATTTAGATTTAGCAAATTAGCTAAGTAGCCTGAATTTGTAGTATTTCACACCTTAAAGCCTTAATATTCATTGCTAAATATATTTCCTCACTGTTTGCTAATTAATGTTCTGTGGAAGTTCAGCTGCTAATATTTTGTGGTTGATGTGGCTCATTTTAAAGTGCTAACAGTTGCATCTGTAGTAGTGTTACAATTCAGTTCATAAATTATGGGCATACATTTTTACACCTATTTTGTACAAGCATTTGAAAAAGTCTGTATTTGCTAACAAAATGCATTTAAACAAAACATGAAAATACCCCCCATATACCACCACTCTCTGTGATGTTAGCGACTCAGTGCCCTTATTTTGTTAGGGAAAGCATTGCCAGCAGGTCAAAGGAGGTGATCCTTCCCCAATAGTCAGCACTGCTGAGGCCACACCTGGAATAATGTGTCTAGTTCAGGGCTCTCCAGTAGAAGAGAAACATGGACATAGTGAAGAGAGTCCATTTAAGGGGCACAGCGGTGATGAAGGAACCAGAGCATCTCATGGGGGAGGACTAAGAGCTGGGACTGTTTGGCCTGGAGAAGAGAAGACTCAAGAGAGATCTGATCAATGTCTGTAAATACCTGAAGGGAGGATGCAGAGGACAGAGCCAGGCTCTTCTCAGTGGTGCCCAGTGATGGCACCAGAGGCAATGGACAAAAACTGAAACAAAAGAGGTCACGTCTGACCATCAGGAGACACTTTTTGCTGCGAGGATGACTGACCACTGGCACAGATTACCCAGAGATGTTGTGCAGTCCCATGCTTGAAGATATTACAAAGCTGTTTCAATACATTCCTGGTCACCTAGCTCTAGGTGGCCCTGCTCGAACAGAGGAGTTGGGCAATAGAGATTCCAGAGGTCCCTTCCGACCCCAAACATTCTTTGAATCTGTAACTATGAAGTCTGTCAAGCCAGGTTTCAAAAATAATAAGACAACAAGTCAATTTTCTTGTCTAAGAGCTCTTAATATTGTGCTGATAGTACTTGAGGTAATTGAATATTCTGATAGGAACAAATGTGCATGCTCAAATTCAGACTAGCAATTTTCATAAAGTCTCTGCTAGCTCTCTGTGTCTGCTTTTCTTACCCTGAACCTTGAAGAATTATTTGTAATTACCAGTGGTTTTACCCTTTCCATTGTATAATCTCTGTATTAAGAAACTGATTTTGATACTAACACTGTTGCGTACCATTTGAATATCGCAAAGCACCACATTTAGAGGCCGCCTAAGCTACCTTGATGTGTTCTTTTTTTGTCAGTCTGGGATCTAATGCAGCAATCTTTATTTTTTTTATTTATACTTTGTGTTCTCACAATAACAAAGTTTTGTTTGAGAAGAAAATGTCATGAATCACATGTTCTGTTGGGTTATCTGACTGAATTTGAAACTGAATAGTGATAGTATATGGTCAAATCTTTTAATTTATGGGATTTTTTTTGTGTTCTGCATGGCTTAGAATACAGCAAGTGCTGAGTAGATGAAAACAATTGTTTGTGTAAGCTTCTGTAGGGACTAACTAGTAAATTTACTGTAGAAGCATTATCATCTGTAAGGCTAAACTATTTGTTGCCTTAATGTTTTATTCCTGAACATTTCAATTTAAAAGAAAGCCTACTCATAAAGCATGTTTATTACATAAGAACTGATAAGGATCAGATGCATGTTTTCCTATCTGCTTGTAGACTCAATTCTCATGTGTCATGTGAAGCATGAGTTCAGCAAATACTAAATGTTAAAATTTATTTATTACTCTTTTGCTTCCCTTTCTTTCTCTGCCATGCCCTTCCCTTCCCTGGCCTTTTTCTTCAAGTAAAATTACAGAAAAAAGATTTATTGAGAGGAAAAATATGGATGCAATATTACTTTAAGAGTCAAAAGCCTTGATGTAAAAATTTGTATTAAAATAACTTTGGAATAAAAATCTACCAGAAGAAACTGACCAACATGTTTGGGGGGGGGTGGAATTTGGTAATTTAATTAGAAATACTTCATCAAATAAAGGTATAGAGATAGAAGTAGGTAGTTCTTGCAATTTAGAATTTCTGTTTTAAATGCTCTATCATAAAACTAATCTGGTCACCTGAATAACGTGTGTAACATCTATCCTCTTATAGGATAAGATAGTTTGAGATTGTTGACTAAAACCTGGTCAGTGTCAGTAAAATTCTAGAAAACAAATATCTTGTTCTCTAGATTCTGCCACAAGTTTACAAACTTATTTATGAACTTATATTTTTGTGAACTTACTTATGTACTTATATTTTCATTATCAATGGATGTGTTTTCTTTTAGTATCATGCCTACTTATGAAAGCTGTTAGACGTTTTGCCATTTTGCCAATTTTTAACAGCTTTCAAAGATTGGTAGCTGAATTTTTAAAAAATTTCATTTAAATCAAGATAATCAAACAGTCCCTATGGTCTTTTACTCATTAAAGCACTCATTTTGCTCTAGATGTCACGTGATCAAGATTTGCCCAAATGGTAAAGTTTTTTATTCATGCCTATGAAACATCAGAATCAGAGTTTTCCTCTTTATTTTCTAAGTGATTTTGCATTGCAAAGTTACAGAGTAACCTTTACTTTAATAGTTCTAAGTTGTTTGGGGTTATTTTTTGTGAAAGAAGTGAGACTGTATGGTAAGCTTTGTGCCTGTCCCAAAACCCGTAAGATTTGATAGATCTGTTACAAATAGGCAATAAATAATTGCCCTTAAATCATAGTCATAACTTCCACAAACATTACTACTGAATTTCAGTGAATAAGATTCGGTTCTATGGGTGTTATTATACATAGCAGCTGCCTCTTAAGTACGAAATTACTTTTGTTGACTAGTACATGAGAAATCTGCATTTTTATTTGAAACAGTTGCTGAGAATTTTTCGGGTGGAGGAATGAGATTTTCCTTTAGAATAAAAGAAACTTTCACTTTGTCTGATTTTACGTTTTAAAATTATCCTTTCTTGAATTCTTGTGTTAAGGTCACATGAAGTGAGAGCTAAGTCTGTTGTCATTGTGGGAAATGACAGCTGCTACAGCTTTTTGGCAACTGGAGATTGAATGTGCTTCAGTCTTACCTGTTGGAGATTTTTTTTTTTTGTGAAAAGAGAAGCTGTTGCAACAGCTTGCAAGAAATTACAGCATAATACTAGACTTACCACAGACATATATCTACTGAAACAATGAAGTTTGGAAGTTACCTTACCCAGGGCTGGTGGAAGTTGTTCAATCTGTTTTGCCAGTGCAAGGATCAAGACATCTAAATGTTCAATTTGAAAGTATTCCTTAGGGAGAAAGCATTTCACAGAGAACAGGAAACTATCAGATCAAGCTTAGGCATGAGGGGAAGGTCTTAGTTGTTTACTGTGCTGTGGTGAAGGTTAGAAATACTTTGTCATGGACCATTTTAGTGGGGCACAAACATAAAATGATTATATAAGTAGTTGATTCTGCATAGCTGCTTAAAGGTTTTGTTGTGGAAAATGTATACAAATGATGCAAGGTCATTTGAAGGTATTGGTTTGATATTTCCGTATGGTTTTCCATACTGAAACCTACTAATGGCCGTCCAGCACATGTGGATGTACCAAGATGTGTCTGCCTCATATTTAAATTAGGTAAAACTTAGGTAACTTTGTTAAGCTCTACATTGCAATTACTCCGCTGTATGTAAAATTACTGTGTTTCTGTGAATTTGTATCTGCATTTTAATTTCTAAATGCTTAATATTTCTTCTCTGATTTTTCTGCTCTACTAGATGCTTGTGACTACTCCAGAGAAGTGGGATGTAGTGACAAGAAAAAGTGTTGGCGATGTAGCCCTCTCTCAGCTGGTAAAACTCTTGATTCTTGATGAAGTTCACCTGCTGCATGAAGACAGGGGACCAGTGCTTGAAAGCATAGTAGCACGTACTTTGCGACAGGTAAGAGGGATATAATTTTATTTTTGTCAAGGTAGATAGATATCACTGTAAAGGGTGAAATGCTTAGACAATTAAACCAACATGCTCAGGCAGTTTACAGTTTATTTCACAGCTCTTCTTTTTGAAGCTATTTACCAAGAATGAAGAAAAATTTTTGTCTTTCTGCCTTCCCTTCTGTATTATATCAACTATCAGATTCCTAAGATGCGTAATTTATTATAGAGCTATTTCTTATTATTTATTTTCTTAATTTACTTACTGTACAAGTAACAGCAAAATTAAACATTTTTAAGCAAATAATAATCAGGCTAGTGTTTTGACATAACCAAAATTGAGAGTATTTTCTTACCAGGAATGCTCATTTTCAATTAGCAGTTTTCCTAGGAGAGTTTCTTTTTTGTTTTAATTAAGAGTAGTGTCTTAAATCTAGGCAGAACTTTCACCAGTGCTAATAAAATACTGCATAATTTTTACTTTAACATAATTCGTCCTTTTTTTCCCCCCATGATTTAGTGGTACTTTCTAAATACCAGGATTTGAAATGGCAAAAAGAAAAAAGGGATTTTTTTTTCTTTCAATCTTGTACAAAAAAAGAGTTTAGAGCTAGACAATGAATGAGAGTGGTCTCAATGTGCATTTACAAGTAAAATGAAAAATGGAATTTAGGGATGAATAGAAAGGAAGGAATTAGGATAAATAAATAATGGAAAGGGGGAGGACAGAGTGGGATTATTCTTTTTTTGTCATGCAGAGCAAATATCAATACAAGTAACCTGTAACAAATTAAAAATAAACAGTCATTATTGTTTTGGCTCTATTGGTAGTTTGTTTAAAGTGTTTTAGCTTTCAAGATGCTTTTTTTCTTGGAAAGGCTGCACTAACCTTGCTAAGGCTTTTTGAATCATCTGATTCCAACTCTGCTAAGAAGAAAATAAAATGGATATCTGCTGTAATCTAGTACAGAAAGTGTAAAGTTCCTTTAGGAAGAACAACATAAGTAATAATTCTTTAGAAGAAGACTAAACTTGGAAAGATTTTTTTTTTTTTATGGAGAGTAGAGCTTTGTGAAGTTTAGGCTACCTCAAAGGCACTAAAGCTTAACCTGTTTGGTATTGTATTTTCTTTCTCAAATGGTTTTGATAACCTTGTTTTCCTTCAGTATCTTTAAAGTAAAGCATCTCAGCTTTTAGCAGTGACCACGATGGTCGTTTTCTTCATGTAGGATTGCAAAGCAATACTGTGAAGTTTTGTGAGACTTGTAAGATAGGCTTCAGCCTTACAAAATAGATGTTTAGAGGCATTTTATCTGCCCTACGTTATTCAGCTTGGCATTCTGTTTATGCTTCATTTGGACACAAATCTCCCATAGATCCCTCCCTTTTGAGTGTGTCAAGCCTGTGCAGATAACTTAAGGAATACAAAATCTAAGGCAATTATATCTTGGGTATTGAATCCTACCCTTGGTGTATTTATTGTAATATAGTATTTTGCTTCAGCACTCATTTGAAAAATAGCTCTCAAAGGTGTTTTAATCTTCTAGGATTTCAAGGCTTGTTTTACCTACCAAGTTGGAATGTAATTCACCTGGAATTGAACCTACTCAGTTGTAACCCTTCCTTAAGTGAAAAAGTTGAGAAGTAAAACAATACACAAATCTTGCAAATTACCATCTTGCCACCTTACTGAAGACCTTACTTATTCTAATTTAATAAGAAAGACGGTAATGGAGACCCCTATGAATCTTCAAAGGAAGGTAGTTGAAGAGAGGGAAAATTTACAATATAAAACACTAAAAAACCCCACACATTTTAACAAAACACAAAACTACTTGAAGAATTTTTTAGAATTGTGCTGTAGAAAACAATTGACAAAAATATTTTGAATTGCAAGCCTCCCAGAGAGCCCGGGGACAAAGGAACAGGAGATGTTTTGTACAATTATTTTACTTTTTAATGTGAAAACAAATAATAAGAGGATTAGTTTTTAAAATTACACTGAAATATTATAGTTCAGCATCTGAGCCTCCAAGCATAGTTCTATGAAGTTTTCACTATACATCCATAATTAATTATGAAATTACTGGAACTTTTACTCAGTCAATAAAAAAGACAACATAATGCTTCTGATTGCAGAAGAATTTCACTGGAGTTTAGTGAAAATAATATTACAGGTGTTCTAAGTGTAAAAATATCAAATCTAATGTTTTAATGAGAATTTTTGAAGAAAAAATATTTTGTTGCATGTTTTTGGTCTCTTGTATACATTTTGATACAAATTCATAAATGTTCCAGGAGCAGTAAATAGATCCAAGATGTTCGGCCCATGCCTGGAGAATGTCCTTCTTTCTATGAGAATTTGAAGCTCCTTTCCAGCCTTCTGAAAGTAGTTCTAGAATTTATTTTTCATTGATATCTATATAAATATCACATTCATTCAATATTCATGCACATAGAAGGTACGAATAATTGTTCAGTTCTTGAAAAGAAACTAAAAAAAAACAGTGACAATATTAATCTGAAATATCCTTATGTCAATTACACCACTGCACTAATTGCTGAAATCAATTATCTGATCTGTATTGAGGTTTAAGACATCTGAAATATTGACTATTTTTTCCTAATTTGTCATGAAGGGACTCAGGAAGTGTTTAGACAAGTAATCAGAGGAAAATCCATTGCAGAGAAATGGTCACTAGATCAGATTGGAGGCTGTAGTAACTGTGAGCTATTCTGATAAATATCATTGACATTTTCCCATTTTCTGTACTGTCCCTTTTGGCCCCTGTGGGAAACAGTGCATTGAAATAATGTAATTTCTGATCTGACCTGGAATAGTCATTTCTTGTATCACTTCTGTAACAGAACAGTGATAAATTCCTTTGAATACTACTTCAGCCTTTTCAATAAATCACTAATAGCGACTAATAATGGCGTGTACCTCTAGTTTCATCTGGATCATACTTCCCTAGCTTATATATGAGACAATGTCATGATTCCTGTGAAGGTCAGGATGTATAATGTAGTGGCTTTTATATTTTGCAGGGTTTGTTGTACTGTCTTGGAGAAAAAGCATATCTCTTGATCACTTGTTTTGTTGGAGGTATGAGGGTTGTTTTGTTTAGATGGTGAATAACAGAAAAAAAAAACAGACAGTGGATTTTTTTTTTTTTGGTTTTTTTTAGAATTAGTGTTCAGCTAGCTATTTGGGCCTACAACTGTGCCAGAAAAGAATGTTTTGAGATCTGTTACAAATACAGCTATCCAGATATATGCTTAAAACAGGAATATCCTGTTGCATTAGCGGGTCTGTCCTAATTTTTACCTCAAAATACTTGAATGATTGATGTGCTTTCCCCCAGATGAACACTGAGTCACACCACTTACTGTAAGACTTTAACATGCTCATTTTTACTTATGGCATTTTTTAGAATTAGGTTTTATTTAAACCTGGAAGGAGCATATATATTGGAATTACTGAGTTTTACTCATAGCAGAACGAAGAGCATATTTGTGCACGTTTGCACTTTTCAAATTTTAAAGAATGTTTTTGCAAGTGATTTAAATTGACTTTGCTAAACATTTTGGTGGGA
This sequence comes from Cephalopterus ornatus, assembly GCA_013396775.1. NCBI lineage: Eukaryota > Metazoa > Chordata > Aves > Passeriformes > Cotingidae > Cephalopterus > Cephalopterus ornatus. Next base: position 190,603 of record VZRE01007910.1, read on the forward strand.
AAATTGCTTTGAGCTCTGTTATATACTGTAGGTATAACATCAAACAACTTCTTTGAATCCAATTTATAGCTTTGATGTTTAAAGTTTTAGTCCAGAGCATAATGCAGATGTAAAACTAAAATGCTTAAACTTTTTAATCAAACTTTCCACACTACAGTAATGTACTAAGCTTATTATCTTGAAAGAAAAAAATTGTCTGCTTCTAAAGGCCACTGGATTATTTTATCATAATTATTCAGAGATTTTGATGACTGCTGCTTATGTGTATTTTTTCACAAAAAGCATACTGAATACTGTACTTGAGTGATACGTGAATTTTGACACCTTCTCTCAAGTATGTGAATGATAAATTAAATAAAAGAAAATCCATAGTAAAAGCATTCTCAGAGTTTGGCGTACCAAAGCTCCCGTCTTAGACACACAAGTATTGTTGCCATCATTGTCTCATTCTTCAAGTTTAAGTTTCAATTGCTTTATGTTTTTTTATTACATCAGTAAAGTTGCTCGATAAGTAATCTGTGGGATAACACAGCAGTACAAGCAATCCAGGAGATTTCTGGAATCCATTGATGAGAGCTGCCTCCTCCAGGCAATAGAGGAGCCAACAGGGAGTGGTGCTGTACCTTGTACTCATCAAGAAAGGAGGGGCTCGTTGGGGAAGTGATGATCAAAGGCAGCCTTGACTCTAGTGACTATGAGATGTTGAAGTTCTCCTTCCCGTGGAAATTCTCATGTTTCCTTTCTGAGCTTTCTTTTCTCATGGCACCTTACTTCAGAAACTGTCCATCTCAGCCGTAGTTTTCTTATCTCTGGATGCATTTTCAATATCTCTGGTGCCTTATTAATTCCTCTACCTCTTTTTTTCTGTCCCTTTGGTTCCCTCTTTTACCTCTAACTATAAATCACTAGCAAACAGGTTCAGATGTTTCTCACCCACAGCCAAATGTCTAATTGTTATCAAATTAGACATTTCTATGTGCTTGGAATCCCATTCTTGATGATGAGAATTTGATCAGTTTAAAGAAAAAAATAGTCAAGACTGATAGCTAATGAACTAAAACCAGGTGCTTACTTCTGTATATCTTGTGTCTAATGGTAACCCACTGTAGTTCCTGTATGTGTCTTTTGGATCTAGAATGGCACCTGCATTTTATTTGGTTCTTCGTTTCTCATTGTGAGTGGGTGCTGTTAGTTTTTTGTCTCCTTGATATTCCCTACATCATAGACTAATCAAGTTTCTCAGCATCTTTTCTTAGAGGATAGATCAGACAAGGTTTCTGAAGCCTTCTGCAATAATTTTTTGAACTATAGTATTGTCGGGCTTTTTTCCACTGGACTTTCTTATATTCACGATTGTATTTGTAAAACCTGTTAACAAAACTATATACAACTTTTGTGTTAGTTTTGGTTGTGGCATGCACAGAGGTATTTTCCTTCTATACTCAATTCTATCCCTTTTATACCTTTAAGAATTGCATGTACTTAATTTGCCAACACATCATCTTCAGAGCTTGCATTCAGATGCTTGTTTGTTAAGTCCTCAAACAAACCTTTTTCTAGTTGCTGCAGGAATCACTCATTGCTAAGAATGCTTCCTGAGAACAGTGTCTTATGAACTAAATGAAAAGAAATTTGGTTTGAATGGGACTATCAGCCTAGATTTATCTGTATGGCTGGCACACAAATCAGTTATATTAATTCTGCCAATCACCTACTCTTCATGTCACCACTTATTTTTTTACTCCATATCATAGGTAAAATTATTGAATAGAGTTGGGCTTAGAAAGCAATTAGAGGAATCCCTTTTTAATTGCTGTTTTTCAGTTAAACACTCCTTTAAAATCTGTCAGTTCATCAGTTTGTGATAAATGTAATATATGTTTTCTTGCTCTTCTGTGATGTTATTTTTAAACAGTATGTTGTGCAGCCATATGTCTAATGAGTCTTACATGTGTCTGGATCTATCCTGCTGTCTTTTACACAATCTTGTAGTTGTGTAAAAATGACTTTTTAAAAACAAACTACTTTTTAAAAACAAAACCTAATCTCTATTTGTTTGGAAAATGTTAAGTATCAAATATTTGAATTACTCTTCAGACACTTTCCTATTATTTTGCATGGAAGTGATGTTAGGAAGTCATTCTGCATGTCATTTTTAGGTATTGATTTGTGCCTGGTTTTCCATTTTGTGATATATCTATGGAGTTTAAAAGGTAATAGTGATTATCATACGTTTTGTGTTCTTTCATGTTATGGTAAAGCGGTAAAACTCATTTGTAAAAGGGTTCATAGGCATTTTTGTTTCCTAGTTTGGGAACAAAACAGTAAGCATAACATGAAAAGGAATTTTGTCAGTCAGGAAAAACTGACATGGCACTGTACCAGGCATAGAAATCTCTTAATAGATATATGCAAAATGTCATTTCTTAAGACAAAGTAATGCATATTTAATATTTTGCTGAGGGAAAATAATGTGGCTTCTAATAGTGCTTTCTGCATCGTTACATTTTTTCAGTACCTCTAGATTTTTAAATATATTCTAAATGGACGACTGAGATCAGAGTATTTTCAGGGTTCATTGGAAGCAGAGTAAAACTAATAAAATTACTTAACTAGATGGTTGCCTAGTAACAAATGCATTCTGTGCAGAGTGAGGTGCAGATAACATCCTATACAGAATCTTCAAAACAGTATTAGTAATTGCATTTTTACTATGTACTTTTGGTTTTGCAATTTTACTGGTTTTTTCTATTTTTCTTCCTGAAACTATAAAACTGCCACCTATGCGGACTGATTGACAACTTCTAAACTCTTTCATTACTAGTAACCAGTATAGCAATAAACGAGGAAACATTGATGAAGCATTCTAACAACTGATTAGCAATTTTGAAACACCTTTGATTGTTTTTTAATGCTCTGAGCATTTCTTGGTCCTTTTTCCATTTCTCTTTCTCCTTTGTTTTGGATAATGTAAATAACATAGGTCCTGTGAGAGAATGAGGCATAGAGCCATTCTGTGGGTAGGATAGTATCCCCATATGTAGTACTTCATTCTTACTACTGTTGAACAGGGGACTCAGGAACCCACTTAAAGAATTCATCTTCTTCCACATCTGGACTAATAACTAAATGCTTGTGTCTAGTTTTCTGAGTATCTTTAGTGTACATCTGAAGGGCATTCAGACTGACTGTAGAGGGGGTGTTGAAGTGATCCTGGGTCTTCTGAATATCAGATTAATTTCTAACCAGCAGAAATTCTTCAAAGATTAAAATGTGTAAACTTGTCTGCTTCACTTAATTCTGTTCTCAAGTTGAACAATCAGGGATATGCTTTCCAGCTTGATTGTAATTCATTCTGTGAATGTGATATTTTAATACATGGAAATGGGAAGGCTGCCAAGATCACAAAGTTCAGGGAGAACTTTAGAAGTCAGATAAAAGAGTATCTCTATGCACACTCCATATGTTCTCAAGTGGCGGCTGTAATGTAACGAGATGATATGCAAATCTTAAAACTTATTAGGAAGAAAATGATCCTGCTGTGATCAATTTACAATCCAGAGAGGCACTTCCCATACCTGATCCCTTATCATTTATACTGTAAACGCAGCTGATGCTTGAATGTGGAAATCGGTACTGGAGATCTCTCTTCTGTTTATTTTTTCTGTATACGTGGAATTTCATGGTGTGGTAATCGTGTTCTGTGAACGTGTCTGGTGAACATGCTGTCAATTCTCCATGTGCCATCATGAATGCTTCTGCATTAGATATACTAATTAGATATGTCAAGTAAATATAGTTATGGCAATTTTATTTCTTATTTCCAGTGTAACATCAAATCAATAAAACATAGTAAGGCTTTTAAAGAACATGATGTGCAGACACTGTGTCAGTTCAGTTTTTCAAAGAAAGCCTAGTTTCAAATGGTGCTTATATTTTTCCTGGGATAATTCAATACATATGAAGAATAAAACATTAGAGATTGTGTTCTAGTACTGAAGAAAATGCACTTAGCTGCATACCACCAGCCAGTGATAGGGAATGTAAACAGAAAGCTTTGTCATCCAAAGATGTCTTCTCAGTAATTTTTACTTCAATTTCAGGAAAACAGTGTAGGTTCATGGTGTCTTGTATATGAAGTCATAATTTCTAATTGGGGCTTTTAGGACCAAATAACAAGTTATCCAGTACTTGAAAAATATTAATTTTTGAATGGACTGTATTTACAAAAGGCATCTGCACACTTTCAGTGCTTACTGTTCTTAAAAAGCATCTGAGAGCAAAACACGTTAATGCTTGCTCCTCAAGGGAAAGTCAGAAAAGTAGTTGAAAAATGTATGCAGAGAATTCTGTTATAAAAATGTGTTAGAATTCTAAAAAAATTAGAAAAATAAAGTTTCTGTAGTGCTTGGACAGATGAATAATAGATAAATAGTTGAAAATTAATTATAATTGCTGAAAAAATGCAAAAATAATTCATGTGGCATGGTTGCATCTTCAGGTGGTTTTGTTATCTTTTACATTTTTAAGTTTAGCACAGTTTTAGTCACTGCTGTTTGTATATTACCATGTGTAATTAAAAGAATAAAAGCACTTCATTCTGTATATGCCTGTGATGATGTGCAGACACATAGACATTTAGTTTACAGTTTGAATTCAATCTGAGCATAAAATAATTGGAATGATTGTTATTTTGTCCTTTAGGTTAAATATATCTCCTTTTACTTCTTGATTATATTATATATATATATAAATTATTTGTATTTTTTGTTGCTAAGCAAATATGAAGGTCGATGGTGGAAAAATAAAGATTTTTTTTTTGTTTGGATGGCCTTGAAAGAAGTTAAAGAAATTAATGGAAAGATTTAGACTTATAATAGTTTTTAAGATGATTAGAGGGATATTCTCTCAAGTACATCAAGTCCCGTGTCCAGTTCTGGACCCCTTAGTTTAGGAAGGATGCTGAAGTGCTGCAGCATGTCTAAAGAAAGGCAGCAAGGCTGGTGAAGGAACTGGAGCACAAGTCCTGTGAGGAGCGGCTGAGGGAGCTGGGGTTGTTCAGCCTGGAGAAGAGGAGGCTCAGGAGAGACCTTATCATTCTCTACAACTACCTGAAAGGGGGTCGTTCTCGTCTGCCAGGCAACAAGCAATAGTACAAGAGGACACGGTCTTAAGCTGTGCTAGGGAAGTTTAGGTTGGACATTAGGAAGAAGTTCTACACGGAAAGTGATTGGGCATTGGAATGGGCTACCAGGGAGATTGTGGAGTCACCATCCCTGGAGGGGGTTTAAGAAAAGACTGGATGTGGCTCTTAGATGGTCTAGTTGACCAGGGTGGTGTTGGGTCATACACTGGACTCTATGATCTCGGAGGTCTTTTCCAGCCTATTTGATTCGGTGATTCTGAGTTTGGGGCGATGGTTTATTTGGGGATTTATTTTATTATTTTGCTGTGCTTGTTATTCTTCAGATCTGTTTTATACTATGGTGTATTTTATCTTACTTGAGAATGCTCTCCATTTACTTTTTAGTTGCCTTTTTTGAAAACTTTGAATTTGTCTGTTTTAATTACATTTCTTTCACCTTAACTTGAAACATCTGAGTGATTCAGCTGTATTCTGTATCTCTGATGTATCTATATTCTAAGTAAAACCTCATGTTGTTTTGAATAGGACTTATCCAGGTAGAATTTACCAGCCCTACTCATCTTGAAACATTCACACATTTGAGACAAGCTGAGAACCTCATATATGGCTTCAGTTACAGTGTCTAAAAAGCCTTCAGAAGAAAATTACTATGAACTTTGGTTCTAAATAATTATACTAGTAGGAAAATTGTGAGCCAGCCTACACAACTTTTAATATTGCAGAAGGAAATGGGAAAATTTTTGCCTACTTTCCTGATTCAGGTCTTTTGTCTGCTTTCATTCTTTTTGAAAATTACCTAGAAATACATATAATATGCAGGCTTTTATATGGAACAGAAGGTTTAGTTGTAAGCACCATTTCTGTCCCTTATCAAATGGGAAGGCATGTAAACCAAACATTTGAGTAATTTGGAAAAAAAAAAAAAGGAGGAAAAAAGGAAGAAACATCTGTTACAGAGAACTGGAATGGATTGTCTAAAAGAGTTGCGCAAGCAAAAATCAAAAAAAGGAGGAATGACATGAATTACATTCTTCTTTCTTTTCAGGATTGTGGTGTGATTTGGACTAAGGAAGAAAAGATACCAAATTATATGTCCCAGTTTTGCCTATAAATTAGACTTTCCCTTCTTAACAAAGCCAGTTTTCTGCTGTTGTTCTTTCATGTCAGTTAATGACTGCTAACCTTTTGGAGGGCAAAAGTACAATAAAATTGATGAATAGGCAAGATTTGATGGAATTGCAGAATGCTCTGGTTTCTTCAATACAGATAATCACTAACTCGCATCTATTGCTCACCTTTTGTAGAAGGTATTAACTGCTTATTTCACATCACTATTTTATGAGGGATGTTTTAAAACTCTGCTTGATTGCTTGGCTTACAATACTTGGATAATTTACAGGTTTTTTGGTTTTTTGATAGGTTGAATCTACACAAAGTATGATTAGGATTTTGGGCCTTTCAGCTACATTACCCAATTATCTTGATGTTGCTACATTTCTACACGTCAATCCCTACATTGGACTGTTCTACTTTGATGGCCGTTTCCGACCTGTACCTCTGGGGCAAACCTTTATAGGAATTAAGACAACCAATAAGGTAAAGAATCGTGAATGCCAAAGAAAGGGTCGCTGTTCGTTTCGATCATGCTTCATGTGTGTATGTGTAGGAGGTAGTGGTTTATTATGCTGCAGGTGTTTCATGAAGCGTATTTTCTTTTGTATAAAGCTACACATAATGGAAAGTTGCTCTAAGAATATTACTACCTCAGTTTACAATAATTGTGAGTAGGCCTTGTTGCAGCTGGATGCAGTGGTATCTAGCTTTGCATTGCCTCTGCTTCACTAACAATTTTGCTTGTTGAAGAAGAAATCATTATCTTCAACTGCAAAGTCACTGTAGCAGCTGCCTCTCTCATTTCAGTTTTCCATTTTGCTAGAAACAGTGGTGCTTCCTGTTTGGCTATAAGGATGCATGAGGAATGTTATAAGAAAAATACTGTTTTTTTAAATCTGTATATATATAATGACATGACATGCATCAATGGATATAGGTTACTGATGAAAATCTTAGCCATTAATTATCATATGTACATATTTGATAGAAACCCTATTTAAAGTAGTGTCTGTATAGGCTTCTTTACTCTTTGTGCTCTTGCTCATTTTGGGAAACATTAATAAATTTGGTAAGGGATAATATTCGTATTAAAAATCATAAGAGCAGTGCCACATGACATGTAAATTATAGTTCTTTAAATACAGGAATTTATACAAACTAGCTGATAATTAAAGCTTATATAGCTTAACTTTTATGAAAGCTTATTCACCTGTGATTTAAATTAATAGAAATCAAAACATTTTCAATCAAATGTTAATTTCATAGCTTAATCAATCATAGCATATTTTTTGGTTTTTGTAAAAATGGCCATTTCTTTTCTTACTGGATTATTTAAGTAGTCATTCCATCTGCAGTGCAGTAAAGGAACTTATTTTACAACTGTAGGGAGATGTTTTAAATCTATACACACAAGAATAGTTTACCATATGGTGCTTACCATGATTTGCATATTTTAACCTTCATTAGTTGTTTTAAGTACCTTCACTGTTTTTTTGCTGTTGCTTTTCATTAATCTTTCACTGCTATTTGATTTTAATATTTAGTTTAATTCCACTGTATAATAAGAAAAAAGAAGATACTCCATTTCTTCATAGTCCCTTTAGAATGCCTTTGTGATTTAAAAATCAAAGAAATACATAAATACTAATATAATTTGAATTTTTTTTTAAAAAAAGTAGTTTTCTAAAGAAGCATAAGAGGATGAGAAAATACTAGAAGGTAGTAGTTATTCTGAAATGTGAATACCTGGCAGACTGTCTTGGTAATACCACAGCCATGAGTTCTTTTGCTTTTCAAAAGATTGTCATGACAAATTTCATAGAGCATAATATATTTTGCACTCAAAATAATACACTTTATAGCAAGCAAAAAGTAAAAGTATTAATCATCTTTGAAAAAGGATTCTATTCAAGATAACACTAATACTAAAGTTGCCAAATTATTTCCAATATCAACATGCTTCTAGTCTACATGAGAGGAGGAAGGCGATGTAGGAAACCACAGGATCAAAAGAAGTTATTGCAGGACATCAGCAAGTGCAGTCAGTGCTATGTCTATATCCACACTAATGAGTTGCAGGGAGATGGAAGGTTGTTAGTTACTTTATGGAGATACTTTGCCACAGTTTTCTGAAATCCTGCTCCAAAAAAACTCCCCAAAAATGTGAAGCTGATTAGCTATTTACAGAATCACGTGCAAACTGTAGGCAAGCTTTCAAAGGCAAGGACAGCCTGGTGTATTCATTATGCATAGAAGTTAGCTGGGAAAGCTCTTGAAACTCTCTATGTTGAAATTCTTAGAGCATATGGGAACAAGACTAAAGTTTGCCTTCTTCAGTTGAGGTCTGTTAATGTCAGATATTTTTCCTTAATGTCAGTTGTTTTTCTTTATGCATTTTTATTTTTTTCTCTTTAGGTATAAATGCAAAGAAAATTTAAAGTTATGTTTGTATGTATGTGTATATGTATGTCCATGTGTATTTATGCACTGCTCATATATGTTTCTTCTTAATGATTTTCATTTGCTAGTATTTGAAAAAAAAAAATTCATTACAATGCTAACCTCTCATTTTCAAAATAATTAGACTGGCTGCTTGTCCTTTGCACACATGTCCATATTTTTTCATCCAGTACAATTTCAAATACGAATGTTCTCTGCTTTCCTCTAAAGCTCTTTTAAAGCTGTGATTTTCAACTTTCAGCTAGTCTACATAACCCCAAGTACTAAATTTCCTTTTTCAAATTTTTGCATGCTTTGCTCTTGTAAAACATTTCTTTGTGCCAAAACAATTTGGTTATAAGACACAAATGCACAAATAAAGAATGTCGTGATTGCTCTAATTTTGGACTTCATTTATTTATTTTGATTTGTCACAACCTTGATATTGAGGTGCTTTCAAGTAGATACATGCTGTTTATATTGTAATGCATTAAAGAAATAGAAAAAAAAAATCTTTAAAGTAGGTTGAATACTTTTTATTTGAGCCAGAATATTCCTTAAACATTTTATTTATCCTTAACTGTAAATTCTCTACATGGTACTCTCACTGTTCTCTGTGCATGACACAGCTACGAAGAAATTTCTGTTCTCTATGACAAAAAAACCTGAACCACCAGTCATTTCCTGTAGATAAATATACACATATGCAATGTAGAAACTATTTTTATGTACCAAATAGAAGGCCTTAATGCTAGATAAGATAAATTAAATGGATATTTCCTCAATATCCTGCAGAAGTAAGATTCGTTAATACAAAACAGATAAATTAAGGAACTGGGTTACCTCTCTTTGGTCATTAAAAAACACCAGCAAAGTGACATAATAAATTTTCTATTAAGTGCCCTTACTCATATTTTATCTACTTCCTTTCATATTCTATTTCTGAATTTAAGAATAACACAATGCTATAGTTAGGAATGGGAATCAATATATCCTATATTTAATTGCATAATCAAATTTCTCTATCACTGTAAACTGCTTGATATGTAGTAGAAAATACATAAAGATAGAAATTATTTTAATATGGACTATGATGTTTGGTTTTCAGGTGCAACAGCTGAATCATATGGATGAAGTATGTTATGAAAATGTGCTGAAGCAAATAATGGCTGGACACCAGGTATTTATTTTTTGTTTTGATTCCATTCAGAACATATATAAATATCACTTGATCATCATAGCGATGCATTAAGAATTTTTTATTTTTTTTAAGATTTTTCACTTCAGAGATAATCTCTAACCTTGAGAACACTTCATAGAAATAGCATGCAAGAAAATCTAAACTGACTAAATAGTGTTAGCTTTTAACAGAGGTCAGAATTCCTGGTACTTTACATATCCTCAAAGTAATTAATGTATATTTATGTCACTTTTTTAAAAATTACAAGACCTTACACTGAGGTACATTTAAAGATTAAAAAAATTAAAAATACAGCACTTATTATTCTTAGTCTTTCCCATGTCTTTCAAATCTTAGTTTTCCTGGGATGAGAATTATACAGTGTTCAAGTCATAGTGCATAAGGGCTCAGCATCAGTCATTTGAAATGTCCTGGGGTTTGTGTTTCGTTTTCTTTTTAAGGGAAGCCATCCTTCATTTTGCTTTACAATAGGGGTTTCTGCAGTGAATTTTCACGTCTGATGACCCCCTCTGCTCAGATTGTGAGCCTTACTCATTTGGCTAAATAGTTTATCATTCTGTTATTGTGCTCCTGAATCACTCCCACATAATGTCTTGTTTTTGTTAGAACTTTGCACATAAAGCAGGTATGATGCCTGTTCAGAGCAGTATAAAATGCTAGTGCACTGTGATGCTTGAAGAGGCTTTTCACTAAATAACCTATATATAAAAGACGGAAACTCTGTCCCCTACAGTCACACTAAGAATTGCACATTTTTCCCTTTTCACAACAAATTCATTGTGTTTTTTGAAAGATGAACAGTTGGTTTATGACTTTGGAGGGGAGAGGGAAATACTTCAGCAACAGCTTCTTAGTCCTTCTGCCCCGCCCCCCCTGCCCTGCTTTAACACCATTCTTCCACTTCTCTTGTTGTTATCAGTTACTGTTACATTCAGAAAACTTGCATGAAGATGATATATGGAAATGCTGTTATTTTTCTGTTAATGAAATTTGTTAACTGTGTCGAGAGAACTTTGCTTTCTCCTCATTGTCAATTATGCCCATGCGTTACCAAATTCCTAACACTGAAGTACATTTAGTTTCTTATCTTTCATTTCTTATTGTTTCGTGTATTTTCACTTGCTGTAGTGCAGGTAGCAGATGCTTTAAATCAAGAGTGTCTAAGTAATTTATCTTAGATTCCCAGCAGGAAGTCATATGCTGTTGCAGTGTGTTTGTTGCACCTTTCTTCTCTCCTTTCTTCACACTGGGGAAAAAACTGGCTGCAAACATATATAATATTATATTATATAATAAGTGCAATAGGTTGTTTAATTCTAGTTTTAGTTCTTGTACTGGCAGATGAATGCATTAGTGTTTCATTTTAAGGCATGAGCCACAGCTGTAAGAGGTCGAATGAAGAATGGTAGTCTACTAAATATTACAGTTTCAGCAGCAGACATTGTTGCTGATCTCAGTTTCAGAAAATTGTATGGACAAAGCACAAGTGTGGTTTCCCTTGCTATATAAATGTTGATTTCAGAACACTTAGATTAATTTGATCCCAATTATTGTAAATTTCTTTTGGTTGAAAATGTTCATTCTGCTATGTTGCACATACTCTCTTAAATACACATCTAAGTAGCAACCGGTTACACTGGACTTTTCTTCAGAGTGTTTAATACATATCAGTCTTGATATTTATGAAACAAAAATTCATAACCTGAAATGAATTATATACAAATACTAGTATACAGGCTTTGACAATGCAGAATCAAGCATATCAGCTAGTTATCTAATACAGTTAATTATATTATAGTATGTATTGTTGTACCACATTAAAAATTAGAGAGTTTTCCTTTTAATGAGTGTGCTATGACAAATCTATCTAATCATTAAATCAACTGCAGATGTTTAAAAAAGTGGAAAAAAAAAACCCCAGGTCATGTAGATATATCTACATTGAGATGCCTGCGCCATAGTGTAAAATGAGTATTATGAGTGAATATGATTAATATTACACTAGGAAGGCTTTCTTTTGTGTCTTTTAACAGTTTTGATAATGCCCTTTGATCTTCTAAAGTTATCACACCTTCTTCTGATTTTCTAAGTTTCTAGAAATCTATTATCTTGTGTCCACGTTCACCACAGGCTGCTGTTATGCTCTGTTAACTTTTTAGCTTGTGTGATCCATAAAACTTGTGTTTATATTCTATGTGTGCAAAGTTTGTTTTCTTTTTAACAAAGCTGTGGTTGTTCCTAAATATGCTTCTTAGAAAGATGTATTTATATCTTTCCTCCCTTCCCCCAATATTAAAGAACAATTTCCACAGCTTTTGTATATCTGTATGACATTCAGGACATGTTTGAGATTTTATATCTGTTTAGGCAGTGATGTGTGACAGAGAGCCAGAAACCTCTCTGTTCTGTTTTGTACTGAAGTGCAAGAAAGAAATACCAGAATCAGTAAAAAACACTTTCCCTCTTCTAAAGTTGCTTGAATTAATGTACACCTTTCTGTGGCCATCAAACTTTCACAACATTGTCTCCTTTAAGATTCTTGACCAGTCTTTGGAATGTCTTAATGAATTGAATTCAACATTGTTTGTTTATCTACTGTTCTTTTCTCAAAGAATTCTGCCTTTCCAGAACCAAATAATTTACTCTTCTGGAAGTCATGCTGATGTGTCACTGTCATATTATGGGTTACAGTGTGAGGCTTGACTGAAGTTATGTGTTCATGTGTTTTTATTAGACGTACATATATTTTCATTTTTTAAGGTAGGAGGTAGTTGCATTCTACAGGCATGTGTTTTGACAGATGGAGAGAAGCTTTTTATGTTGATTTTTCAACATTCTGCAAGACTTCAAGTTCTTCCTCACTACTGGGAAATTAAGAGTTGGTGATTCAGTCTTTAATTTTGATCCATCTGCTCAAACTAATGAGATATCTCGTTTGTAGGCTTCACTTTGAATTACCAAATGCAACTGAAACAATAACATTTGTCTTATAGCACAATTCTCCTCTTGTTTAACTTGGGGAAACTTGATAGATGACTTGCCCTACTGAGTTTTCTAGGATTTTTGTTCTGGAAACTTCTTATTGTGACTGAAGAATTAAGATCAGAAAATGTTCCAAAGGTCTCCATGTGTTTTTTAAGTCAGCATGCTCATTTTGTAGAATTGCTAACGATATAGAACTCCAGCACGCTTGTAGCAAGCGTGGGTAGAGTCCTTCACAAATCTTCGTTGGCGAAGCCTAGCCATGATGATGATGAGAACTCCATTAGAAGGTTTCTCTGGCAGATCCTACCTCTTAAGACTGCTTTCAGTGAGAACCTCTAGTGCTGCTAAGTTTGCTTTCATGGGACTATCCGTCTGTGCTTGATATTAGCTGGTGAATATTTATTTTCATGTTGTACTTTGAATTTGCTACGTTCTGATATTATCTGAAAAGATACTAGGTCTTCTTGGACTGATTTGCACTTTTGGACTTTTATTTCTCCCTCTTAATGAATCAAAGAGTCTTTTAATGAAGAAAGAGAAAATTGTGCACCGTTTGTCAAAGAATGTGACTCCAGGCTCAGTTGCAGGTGGCGTATTTTTGCCAGCAGTTCTCTTCCAGGATACTGTTCACTTGAAGGTTAGATAAAGGCTAAATGACTTAAAATTATCATTCCTTGTTATTACAGATGTCTTTTGCCAGACAGTCACTAGTAGTGGGCCACATGCATTAACAACACTAATTCAACTACAGAGCTGAAAAAGACTTCACATTTTACAGCTCTTTGAGAAGGGCATTTAAAGGCAACACATTCTGGTGTGCAGGTAGCACCTTTCTGAGACAGTGTGTAGAGAACCTCACAAGATCAGCAAAGACACTGAACTGTCTGCAGTGACTGAAGACTACACTTATCAACATTATTTTTAGAATAAATTGAAACGTTGCGTTATTAGCCAGTTTAGGATAATGCGTATCATACTGTCTTCATCTTCACAATTTATGAGGGGGAAAACACCTTTGTCATGTTATGATATGAGAAACAACTGTATTTTTAGGAGTTTTGAGAAATAACAGTGTTTTTAAGGTTTTTCCTCTGAAACATATCATGTATAAATTTTAACTTTATGTTAGATTCCTTCATCTAAAAAAATGTGGAGCTGTTGCTCTCTTTGTCAAGGTTCCATTGCTTAAGTTAGTATCCTGAGGAGTTCACTTTCTCACTCTGACACACGGGTTCACTTCCATTATGTCTCCTGCTCTTACTGGCTTTTGCTGGTTTGTCTCATTAGTTTGGTTACCAGGAGATGGTCTTAGGTTTCTTCCATTGTCCGCATCACCTCCTAAATACTTTTGCTGTTCTGAGTTTGTCAGAACCATAGTGTGTTATCCTTTCTTTTTCCTTATTTTTTTATCTGAAGATTCAAGCAAAAAAAAGTAAATTTCTTTTATTATAAGTTAGAAAACTTATTGCTGAAGTCCTTGAAAGCTTTTGGAGGAGGTACTTCCTCAAACTGCACCCATACAAATATTTTTGGCCACATTCCCCAGACTGCTCACCTCTTTTGGGTTTTTTTACAGCATTTTTTGTTCTTTTTTTTCTCATAACTGATTCTCTTTGATATCACTTAAGCCTTCAAAAGAAGTTGCGTTTTTTCTTTGCCCTTGGTGTTGTTTCAGCAGGTCTCCTATATTTGTTGTCTGCACCTTACTTTTCTGTAAGTTTTTTTTCTCTGACCTTCAATACTCTGTTACGTATCTTCACTCACAGATATCTAAGTTTCAGTCCTGATCCCTTACCCAATGCACTTTGGTCCTTTGCCATTTTGTCTGTTTATTACAGTTTTCAACTTCGAGTGCCTTTAGCATTCTCCTGTCTTCTGAAACCTCCTTTTTAAGGCAATGAATGCCTGCTTTCCCACTGTTCTTGAGAGTTTTCTGTCTAAGTCTGATATAACATCATCAGTTTTAACTTTTCTTCTACTAGCTCTGGTACTCACAGAAACTCCTTGCAAGTTCATTTTCTCGCTGAGCTTGGTATTTTCAGTTCACAGCAAAAACTGACTGTTCCGTGGAAGTTCTGATGTCTTTCTGAGGTTCTCATTGACTTTTCAGTTTGTGCAGGCATCTCATGCTCAAGGTGTCAGTACATAAATGCATCATGGCTTTACAAGAAGTGATTTCATTAGGCAAGGAAGAGCTGAAAAGCTTTTCAGCCAAAGATGCCAGGTTGTCTGTTGCTAAGAACCTGGATTTTTGAAATGCTAAATAGCATTGAAAGCCTCACCACAACATCAAAAAGGGAATGCAGTAGTAGTAATCCTACGAAATTAGCAACAACTCCACTTAACTTGAATGGAGCAATTTTAGTAACTGTAAAACAGGGGATATATAACAACTTTTTTTTGAATTAACATGCTAGGAATCTCACTGCTGGGACTGAAAATATAGAAAAAAATACTTAAAACAATGAACAGCCTTATACAAACCATCTCTTCTCATTGATGCACTATGAGTGGACTGCCCATTTTGTGCTTATCTCTGTTCAGTTTTCTTAACTTTTGAAGAAAGTGCTATTTCAAGTACCTTAGTTTCTGAGCTTTTGCTCTTCTCATTTGAGCCAGTTTCTTACATTTGGCTGGCTTGTGTTCTCTTCTGCTTTTGCTTTTGCAGTATTGTCTCAACTGCATCTGATATACCTGTGACAAGCTTTACCTTTTATCTTTTCAAAATTACATGAATGTGCAGAATACAGCCATGTTTACTTGTTAAATTTTTAATTAGTCTATGCATTGGGTGGTAACTGCAGTTTTCTGGAGATCAAGATTGCTTTATTAATGAGAATTTATGTTCTTAATGAGATTGTTGTTCTATACCACTGGTCTGGATTTAGTTCACTAGAAATAATATTGAGGTGTGATATATTTTTTTTTAATTTTGGAATAATTTCTAAGTATCACCTTGAACAGATTTTTAATACTTTACTCTTTCAAATCAGGATTTTTGATGTCATAGGTCAGGAAAAAATTACACTTGAACTTATACAGTCAGAACTGCTTCTGCAATATATATTGCACATAAAACGTTCACTTTGTCTGTAATTGTTCTCTACTTGCAATAATTGACTTGAACCTTGCAGTACTAAGACGTGTCATCTTGGTTTTCTTGCACTATCTTTAAAAAAGAAACAGAATAGCTAATTTAAATCTATTATATTAGATTGTCAGAAGTGAATTTGACAGGTATTAATTTCATCTGTAAAAATGATGGATTAAATTTCTTTACTATCAGTTTCCCAGCTGTTATTTGGTTGCAGAAGCCGTGTGAAGATAAAAGTTTAATAAGCTTAGTTACTGAAACTGTTGACAATGCTTTTATAGCCATGTCATGAGATAAGATTTAATAAAACAGTATTTTCTTCAGAGGTCTCTCGGGAACTTAGTACCTTGAGAATTAAACTTGTCCTAGCATTTTTTTCCTGGATGAAATAGTGTTTGTAGCATACTTTGGACAAATAACTCTGAGAAGTTGCAGGAATTTGTTAAAATGTATTCTTTGTCTAGATTTTTTGTTTATTCCCAGACATTCATCTTAGAGGTTAAAAAGCTTATTTCAGCCTGAGTTTTTGTACCTCTGTATCTGTGCAGATTGCTTCTCCTTCATCATCTGGTGTGGCTTATTTGCATATATATGTGTATATATTGCTTCTAGATTTATATATGCGCACATGTATGAATAAAAATACACAAATACAGAAGGTAGAGTGGTCTGGCAGTATAGCTGAATTATGACTGATGATTTTAAATGTTATTTCTCTGTCAACTGATTAAGTGAAGAATTGGGTTTTAGCATAGTTTTCGTTTGCAGTTTTTGCACAATTATGGCCATTTGTATGTATGCTTTCTTTAACGAAATCACAAACTAATTCAGTGATGTTGCATTACTTTTATGTTCTGCATCTTCATCATTTATTTATGCACTTCATTTCCACAATAACTGCCTTTTGCAATGTTAAGGATATAACAGTTAATATAATCTTATGCCTGTGTAAATGAAATTTTGTATCTTACTTTAATTAAAAATCCTATTTTGATGTGTTATGTAGAAGATACACTTCAAAAGGTGTTTTATAGCAGATGTTTCATATTATTGTCAAATGATATGTATGTACTATTTTCTGGTCAAATCTATTTGCCTTGAAACATTTACCTTGTCATCTGCCTTTATGAACAGCTGAGGAAATTGCTGGAAATGGATGCCATAACAAGTTATGTATATGAAAAACCATAAGTCTTCAATTAAGTTGCTTTCTAAATATGTGCAGTGTTTCTATGCCTTATGCTAATTTTTGCATATGTGCTTGTATTTGTATAGTAGTTTGTCTGCATGTGTGTACTCAGGTGTTCACAATGAATTTATGTAGACCAGAAGCACCAATTTAATATCTTGCCATTAAGTACGAGTGCGTGAGGTCTTCATTTTACGTCTGTAGTCTTGCACAGCTTCACAGTGTTGTCAGTATTGGTAATATAAGTGTTTAAGGTAGCAAGTGCTACTGTATTTTAAGAATAATTCTATTATTCTTCTGATACTATGAATTTGCATTGAATCATTAAAACAAAAAAAAAATCAGACTTAATTCCAAATGAGTAACTTCTTGTAGCCTAAAATTATATTTAAACAAAGTAATAGATGGTTACATCTTGAGCCAGTTGGCCTTTCGTGGATGACCTAAGTGTTAAATTATAGGTATACATCTTACAAGTATGGTAAAGGCAACTTGACCAGTCTTGCAGCCATATGCAATGACTTTTACTAGCTCTGTGTTAAAAGCTGTTTTTCAAACATGATACTGCAGACCATTAGCAATCCAGAAGATTGTGGAAGTCTGCGAATTCCTGTCAGCTCCATATTGTTTTCCAGTAAGAATTCAATGACAAGGTTAAATGATACTCCAGAAGACATGTTGAGTATTGTTAGTTGTTCAAAGCTTTTGAAAATTCTTGCTCTGTAGCCTTGAAAGAAAGTGATTTGTGTGCTTAGTTTAATATAATAGATAGTATCAACTAATAAACTACCTGATTATTGTCAAAGCATATGTAAATTATTCCAAATGTAACAGGGCAGCTACTGTCCACCAAGACCTTACGCCTGTCACAGACTTTTTAACAGATGTCCCCAGAGAATCCAGTAATGTCATTAGTGGGTTTTAATTTGAAATATACAGTAATATAGGATGCTGTAGAAAATAAGGTATTTTGAGGAATCCATGAGGATGAACAATAAATTTTCACTCAGATGCATTGGGAAATTCCTTTTGACTCTATACTTCTAATCACTTTCCAGAGTGTGAAGTTTCTCACATACATGATGCTGTGGTGTTGATAGTTTTCTTTGTGGCTCCCGAAAAGATGATTCCAGAATATATTACATTTGTATACTTGCATGCATTTAAGTCATGAGGTATTTATGACATATTTATTTAAGGTAGGATATTTTGAGAAGGGCTGGGTATGTAAAGTGTGGGTTTAGGACAGAGATACTCTTTGTTCTAGTACAGTTTACTGCTCTTAGCAAACCAGTGCATTATTTAAATTCTTCATAGCTTTATTAAGTTTCATATTAAAAACATTGCTAATACTTGAAAACAATTCTTTGCTTTTCTGATGATGTAGAGAACCTGTTAATTAGGAGCAAAAATCTGGGTAAAAGTCTCTTTTTAAATTGATACTGATAAGAAATAAACTAGAACACATAACTATTCTGTTCTTTAATTGTTTAGTAAGTTTGTGTTACTGGATCGTACAAAACCAGAAGATAGAGAGATTGACATGGCAATTTTCTTAATCTTCTTTTACTGAAGTAAAAAGAATGGGAATAAAGTTTTTCTCCAGTAGCCTCTATGTTCCTTTCCTTTAGGAAAGCTGAATAGAATCTGCTTGTTGCTACTGACTCCTGGGTTATTTGTGCATATTATGAATGGTATGCACATAAATATAAATAGATTTGAAAACATAAGAAGAGACACAGTAGACATGACAACTCTTATTCTGGAGTGATATTTGTTAAAAATATAATTTATTATAATGAAGAAACATATTTTATTGTACAAAGTCAAAATAGTTAATGTCAAAACAGGACAAAGGGAAGTGCTTGAAAAAAATTATTGCGTGATCTTATTTTTTGGAAAAAAAAAAAAAGCAGTGAAAAGCCACTTGTAATTTTGAAGAATAATTGTCGTTCAGGTCCATTGGCATCTGCAAAAATGCAATTATTAACTGCCTAATGACATATATTTGCATAGTAATAGACTAGCTATTCCTGCTTAATTTTCTGTACAACAATAGTTATTGCTATTTCTATTCTATCCTGCCAATTAAAATGCAGAATAATTTCTACTACCTATAGGAGTCAGTAAAGCATTGTTTGTTTGTCTTATTTTGTAATTTGCCCTCTGCTTTAATTTTCATTCTAGTCATTTTTCCTTTGCAATTTGTAATATATTTGGCTAATGCTACAAATGGAAGATAGCATAGATCCCATTATACTGTTCTGAAACAGGTTTTCTTTAGTGTCCAGAATCCATATTTAAGCATTGATTCCAAAACTATTTCTTTTATGTCATCTGATATAATTAAAAATATAATAAAAGAATATTGTGAACACAAGCTCTTGCATTTTTAAAAGCATTTAATAATTTTAAATTTTCTGATGTGCATTAAATCAGACAAACCGTTTCCACATTAGTGGAAAATGTATATAACTGTTGTACAAAGATATAAAGGCAAAGTCATGACTTTTCATATGGGCAAGTACTTTTTACTCAGAAGCATCCTCCCATTAGTGCTGCTGCACACACACTGGCTGTTCTTCAGTGTAAAGGTTTGATGCTATCAGAATCTCCTATTTTAATGCTAGAGGCTCGATGTCAAACTTATGGGTCCATAACTCTTTTATCGACAGCTTTGAAAGGAAATGACACCAACCTCCTCTATCTTTTGATTTTAGTAGCGGCGGAGGTCCAATGTCACATTTTACATGAGCATATCTGGGTGCCTCTCTGAAATGCCAGTGCACTACTACGTGCAGCATTATGGAACTAAAGGGAGAAATTAGGGATCTGCATCCGGTTGCTGAGCTAACACCATATTGACATCAGAGATGTGATGTGGTGCCTCACATGACTGAGTGCAGTGGGTGGAAACAGAATCTTGAGTTTTGGTTGCAGTGACCATGAGATGGTGGAGTTCAAGATTCTGATGGAAGAAAGAAGGCAAAAAGCTGCATTGTCCTGGGCTGCAGGACAGCCCTTTGGCCTTTTCAGAAATCTCCTTGGAAGAATCCTATCATAGGTGGTGCAGGAGAGCTGGGGGATTTTCAGGGATCAGATCTACCAAGCTCAAGAATGGTCCATCCTGATGTGCAGGAAATCAAGCAAAATGACCCAGGGTCAGTCTAGATGAGAAATTCCTAGATGAGAAATTCTTGACGAAACTCAAACATTAAAAGGAAGCATATAGGGGGTTAAAGCAGGGAGAGGAAACCCAGGAGTAATACAAAGAAAAATGATAGTATTTCAAAATGTGTGTGATAGAGCCTTTTTTATGGACAGATTTAGAACACACAACGCAAAATGTAGGAAGGGAGGAGGGGCCAATAGGAAAAAAATAATGTAGTTCCAATGTCTTTACCATAACTCTTTTCACAGAGTTTCATGAATGGACTGAAATTGTGTCAGGGGACAACCACCCCAGAGGGTGTTCACAGCACCAAACCTGACAGAGTTCAAGAAGCCTTTGAACAACACTCTGAGACACATGGTGTGATTTTTGTGGTGTTCTGTGCAGGGCCAGGAGTAGGACTTAGATGATCCTTGTGGGTCCCTTCTAGCTCAGAAAATTCTGTGATTTGTGAGCAATAAAAAAATTAAATGGGACTGTGCAATACAATGTTCATTAGGGTAGTCACATCTTAAGTAAATATACATTTTCACATTAAAAAAAAATACAAAAGTTGAAATTATAGGGCACATGTCTTTAAAAAGTGATATTATTGTAGATAAATAAATAAGCAACTGCACATTATGATTGAAAAAATATTTGCAAAATGGAATTGTTACCCCTTAAAACCTGGTATATCTAAATAGAAATATAATTAGATAAATAGTGATGTTAAATAGATTTTTTTTTAATTAGATTACACAGAGCTTTTTAAAAAAGTTTTTGTTTAAACAGGAATGATCAGACGTAATTTATTTGTGAATAATTAAATCAAAATTTAGAGAGCAATTAGTGGTAATCTATCAAGAGTTCAAAATATATTGCTTTACTGTTCTGATTAGCTGCAGCAACATTATATATTTCTTTCTTATTAGTTTATATTTTCTGTTAAAATGTTGTATGGTGTTGTGTGGCATTGTTCTTCAGCACAGTTTCCTGAATGTTTCTCTTGAATGTACAGATGTTTCAATGATGACTGTTGCTGAAGATTTTTTTTGGCATTTTTGACTCCTCAAACTTGAATGAAAATTCCTGTATTCTAATGCACATTATGTAATTGTATGTGATGACTAAATGCAGCCTGCTTTTAACTCGTGAAGGCTTTTTTATAGAAAAGGAAGGATATATAAAATGCGTCATTAGGACTAGTTTGTAGGCAGCTTAGTAATCCTTCAGTTTTCTGTAGTGCAAAAGAAGATCTTAGTATACATGCAAATTATATCAATATTTCTTTTAAATACAAGATGTACTAACATTAATTAAAATAATTAGCAAATAAATTCAAACTCTCATGTTGCCTTAGTAAGTGACACAGCCTGTTCACTTTTCCATTCCTGGGGTGTTGCTTAATATATGAAAAGAAATATGCAAAATACAAAAATCTGCTAAAGTAAAAGTAAGATTTCCACATTAAACTTATTAAGATTTAGTATAAGCTAACTTATAAAATTTCTTATTTCATATACTTTGTTGCTGTTCTTCTAGTTACCAGTTCTGGATATTTTTTAATGAGATACTGTGATTTAGTGAGAGGAAGGGGAAGTCACGTTTATACACTGCCATGCTATCATTTAGATCTGATAATCATGACGTCCTGATTTTTCAGTATTTTTGATCAAGAGCTATTAGTGAAGTGCGTGTGTTGTTTTTGCATGGAGTTTATTTTTCATTCTGTAATTTTTGGGCACTGCAATTTAGAACTGTACCTTGGCAGTTAGGGAGAAATCGCAACGCAAGAGATAAACAGTTTTATTGTTCTTTTGAATAAGGCTAGATGTTAGTCTTGGAGATGGTTCCGTTTAATGATGTGCAAAGGATGATATTTTTAACATAAATAGGTGCCATTAACACTCCTTGGGGGAAAGTTTTGAAACCTTATTAGGGATTAAGTTTTGTAAAATATTTGGAGGAGATTTCATGCTGACCTTAAGGGAGAAAACATTTGGACAGATTAATCTGGTGATCCATATCCCTAACTGTTCGTTTTCAGTAGAAGTAATACCCAAGATCAAGAACTGGATAGTGCATAAAAGAACATATTATAAGGATTTAGTGATGTGAAGCCAAACAATGTCTTGAGGCTAAAATATAGACACTTGTTTCTTTACTATAAAATTAATATCAGCGTTGAACTAAAGAAATTCATTCTTTCATCTTAATCTCGTTGAAAGGTGTGATGTAAAGTGGGTGGCAAAACCTAGGCTTTCTGTCTTTGAGTAGAGGTGTTAAGTAAAACAGAGATGCTGAACTCAAGCATTCAAGTGACCAGCACTTTAATAAAAAGATGGAAAGATACCTGGAAAGATACCTGAAAGAGTGAGTGTGCTTCCCAGAAAATAATTATGAACCATTTTGAAGTCAACATTGAGAATATCAGTTTGAAGGACATATTTTGTAGTAGCACAAGTTAATGCAAACATCTTTACTGTCCAAGGCAGAAGAAATGTATTTCAAGTACCTGATTATAAATTTTCAGTAATTTTGATATTTTTACTATATGTATATGTGGTGTGTTTTTTTCTTTCTCTTCTAAGTGAAAATAGAAGTCCTGCTAGCATCTAGTCATATGTCTCTGATAAAAGTATTAGTTCTTGTAGATATTTTTAATAATAGCACACTTTTTACTGCTTTGATGATACACTAAGATGTTTCATAAAGATTAAAACCTGGAATATGCAAGTCTTGAGGGATGCAGGCAGTTCCCATTGTGAACTTTAAACGAAGTGAAAAAGTGTGATTTGTTTTATGTTTTGAGAAAATTTTGAGGAAGTAACCTAGCTAGAAACGTTTGCTTTCTCCTTTATTGTATATTTTTTATTATTTAAAAGCTTTAGTTTCAGGAGAGCAGCAGCAGACGCTTTCAGCACTAGGGCTGTATATACCAGAGCTAGCTTTGAACTGCAGATTACAGATCTAATTACACAGCTTGTAACTGTGGAACCGCTTCTCTCTCTTCTAAATTACTTTTCTTGACTTATTTGCATAATGTAATGCACGGAGATTTTGCCACTGAAATACAATATTCTGTGACACAGTTAGAACAGGCTAAATTAACCCTCCTAAGACTATATTGTTATTTTACAACGTATTTGGTAGGTGCTTACCAAAGTCATTGGGGAAAAACATTCAGCAAGGTGTTATATGTCAATTTTTAGCTAGGGCTGGTTCTTTACAAATGTTTGGTGGTGTACAGGGATTACAAGTAAACATTAGCCTTAAGACTGAGCACCTCTAATTAGCTAATAAAGCAGTATATTTTTTTTTAGTCACACTTGATGTCTGTCTACCTGTCACTGAGAAGTTCTTTTTATTGTCAACAATTTGTACAATCATTTTAAATTTTTTCAGGTGTTGATATGTGATCATGAAATACATAAAAGTCAATGAATTCAGGTGTGAATTATTACTTTGAAAGCGGTGGGAAGTAAATTTCATAAAGAAATGTGGTGCACATCTGAAAATTAGGTATCTGTAAAAAGGGTAGAGAACAGTTACACAATGCTTGTTTCTTAATTATTGTTCGCACAATAACATCTTAACATCCTTGTGACTGAATGATCGCTGTGGTGTCAGATACTCTCATACATGTAGGCAGAAGTTTAGAGAAATCATAACTGAAGTTTTATCAATTCTGTACAAAGCCTCTGCTAACTGAAAGCAGGAACATAAGGACTTTATTGATTATACTTGATAAATTTATTGAAACCTATTGACTACAATGATTAAAATAGAAGAGAAAGGGAACTTGGAGCACAAAATGCCATGTGGTCCCAAATCCACCTGTCTTCCAGTTCTTGAAGCATATATACTGAGTGCCTCTTCCAATCAAAGTTTCTAAAGCTTCCAGAATTGTTTCTAAACATATATTATGACAGACAGTGATCAGAAAGGAATGTTTTAGTTGTTTTTAGGTAAAAAGCTCCAACTCTTTTTTTGAGGACTCTCGACATTCTCAGCAGCAAGAAGAAAATGTGAAAATGTTTTTCTCAAATATTTTGATTAGAGTTTTCATGGCTTTTAAATATTGTATCAGTGATCCTACTGTTAGCAGTGGTAATATTCCTGGGCTTTTAACTGTGAACATTGCACAGTAGTTCTCTTTTGTTTGATTGGTTGTGCTTTTTCCCTTTCTCTTCTTCATTTGGCTGTGCAGTACTCAGGACTGTATTATTTCATTTCTACCAAGAATTCAATTTTTCTAGGAAATCCAAATTTAATTTGTTTTATGCTCTTATTTCTTAGGACATTTTGGTCTTTTCTAGGACCCCTCATATCTGTGCTTTTAATATCTGCATTCCTTGAACCCATATGTATCTTATCTAGCATCTCTAGTAGATGAGTGCAGGTATGTCCAACTGTACAGTTACATTCTTAAATCTTCCATAGTGCTACATACTACTTTTTGTCATTTTTTAGATTAACCCTCAAGTTTGTCATAATTTCAAATAAAATAAAGCGACAGACTTTGAAAAAGGGTTCAGATTCTTTTCTACTGAGACAAACTGGTTATGGAGTGATGTGTTTTAACATATGTTAATTGAAAGTGGCCAAGATTCAGTTATAGAATATATGTACATTTATGTGTTTGTATAATATTCTGTAGCAAAGTATCAGCTATTATATTTTATTTCCCTGTAGAAGTTCTTATTGAGTTTCTGATATTTCTCTATGACTCGTAAAAATAAAATATGAATGTTACTGCTTCATCCCCTAGTGTACTACTTTTAGCTCAGTATCATCCCCAGAAAGATACTGGTTCATGTTTGCTTTCAAGGTAGAATTAAGGGCAGAGAAAAAACCTGAAAAATGACCACAAAGTTTCTTCTAAGTGTTCAAAATAATATATTCTTACCTTTTTGTTGTTGCTTATCATTGTCTTAGCAGGACCAGGACATCATAGCGACAGCTGAATTCAGAGTATCAGTTTCTAACCTGCCTGATTATGACTGGAACTAAGAGGGATTTTCCTCTCACTTAGAGTTTCAGGAATGGACTTTCTCTATAAGCATTGCAGTTACTGTTCATTCATATAATAATTGAAAGAAAGATTCTTCAATTAAGGGCCTGTTTTCTACTATCAGCTTTTCTGTGACTAGTAGTGTGTGTTCTACTTGGTGTACCTTATTCCGTTTCCCTGTCAGCTTTATTTACTTTTTTTTTTTAATATAGCTTGTTAGATTTGAACTTACCTTCTAATATGATTCTTTCTGTGTATCTTATTTAAGCAACCCTGGTTAAATATTAGTCTATTGGACATACATACATAGTTGTGTGCAGATTTTCTGGCTATTTTATTTATCTGGTTTTGTTAGTGCCTTTCGAACTTTAAAAGAATTCCTGCTTGCGGCTGATCTTTTAGCTTTGTCCTGCCAGCCACATAACTCCCACCCACTCCAAAAAATTCAGTCAGACACACTTCACTTGGTCTTTCATTAAGAATATTAAAAAAATCAGGAAACCAGTAAGATATTTAGTAATTTGATGTCAAAGCATGCAGAAATATTTTAGTCTAATATGTTTGAACTTAACTAATATTAATGCTGTGTAAACACCATTCTCAAAGTTGTTTTAGATTGAAGTTACAGGTAAGGATTTCAAATGAAATTGAATCTAAAAAACTAAAATACACTGTAAAACAAATCATCAAACCTATCTTGTGGTTAAGTCATAAAACCCCTTGCTGCATATGTGACTCTTGGGGTTTTTTTTTCCCCAAGTAATCAACATGTCAAATGTTTTTACACTTCCTAAGTCAGGAGCTTCAGAATTACCTTGATAAGAAAGATCATTCCTGTTTCACCTTAATGCCTGATACTGTATTTCTTCAGTTTCTCAACTTTCAGAATTTAGCTATTTTCTGAAGATTAGATTTTAATCTATTTGCCAAAGAGTCAAACAATATAACAGCATTTAAAAAGGAAACAAATTAATAAACTATAAAATCAAATTGATTTTAAAAGTGAAGATTTTTTTCCATGAAACGTGTTGACACAGAGTTTATATTCACTGAAGATGTGGTGGATCTGTTAATAATAAAATATTGTTGTTTGGAGTAGTTATGTAATTTTATTCAGACTTTCCATAGAAAAAAACTACTAAAAATGTAACTAGACAAGTAATCCTTAAATAATTAATGGAGAAGGGGCATACACTACTTTTGTTATGTTGTGGTTCTCTTTTTAAAAAATAATTTGCCAGTGTGTTTTTTTAAGTAAGAGAAAATTGCTATGTTGTTAACTGTGACTTATATCTGAGAACATTTCTACCAATATGAAGGCTAATAATTGTATAAGCCACAGTGTTACTACATCGATGCTGGAAAGTTATCAAATAAGATAAAACAGGTAAGGAGTAATTGCTCCTTGCAACAAATAGTTATGTCCGCACTGTTTCTCTTTTTATCTCTTTTTTGTATTGGCACCTGAAATAATTCACTTGGGTTTAATTATGAATTTATAATTTATATAAATTCCCAATAGTTATGGCTTCTTTTATATAAAATTATATGTATATTGTAAATTTATAATTAAATTAGAAAATTACAAAATAAGAACAAAGGTTATAACTAGTTTAATTGTATCCTAAATGCTGCTACTTTCTTAATAGTGTTTCATTTAAAATAATTCAGTTATATACTGCAAGTTTCTACAAGCATGATGGTGCCTAAATTAAACCCACACTTCTCAGGTATTTGGCATATCTTAAAATTCAACTGAAACTATCTTAAAACAGAACTGTAACTCCATGGTTACATTTTGAATGAAAATTACATCAACTTGCAAAACACTGTTTGCCATTTACTCAAGAGTGTCAGTACTCAGACTTTTCCATTCGTGAGTTTTAAGACCACAGAAATTGTCATACTTGATCACACTGAAGAGCTGAGTGACCAAGTATGTGTGGTCCATTTAAGCAAACCTTGGACAATAAAAAGTGCATAGGGGGACAATATAGAGTGTGTTCCATGCTGTATCTTTCCCAGCAGTACGTGATTAACCGACATTCAGAACTGTTATTACACAGAATTGAATGGTATTTAACCACTTTTCCCTATCTCTACCAATCAGGGTGAATACTGATGCCATGATTCATCTTAAATGTGCCTCACAGTGAACTTTAATATCAGTTTATATTGCTTCATATACATAGGTAAAGGAATAAGAATTGACATCTCATTGCTGTGTCTTGGTTAAGATACCATATGTGATTACCACTCAACTCTTAGTTAATACATTCAGGGAAATGTCCAATGTTTCTAAGGCGTCTTACTGAGTGATAGTATGGTTTAATACCCATAATCATATCTGTTACATTAAAAATTGTATTCCTGTATGTGTTTTTCATTTGTTGGTGCTTCATTTCATTCTTCTCTTTGATTGTCCAGTGGATTGGGACTGCAATATCCTTCTGAAGCTCTTTATAATAATCAGTTTGTGTTTCAGCTGTCCTGCCATCAGGATGTTTATCACCTCGCTGTTTGCTTTCCAGATCATTTAGAATGTGAAAAATAACAGAACTCAATCTTACAGATTGAGTAACAGAACTCAACTTACATCAATGTTAATCTCACTACTTTGTGAAGATCAACTATTTATTGCCAACAATTGTTCCCTTTTTTTTTAAAGACTAAAGAATTTAAAAAAAATGCAGCCTTCTCAAAAGCTCTTTGAAAATATTAAATACAATACAGGCAGGATGATCCTTTAATTTCCCTTAAGCAACATTAGTTTTCATCAGTATATCATGTATTAACTAGGTTTTGTTGTTAGCATAGGGAGTATTTTGTAATTAAAGTGTTCTTATTATTTGATTAAGATTTTTTTTATTTCTCATTGGCCTTCTTTCTCTCTGTCTAAAGGTGATGGTGTTCGTTCATGCTAGAAATGCTACAGTACGAACTGCTATGGGTCTTCGAGAAAAAGCAAAAAACAATGGTCATATTTGTCACTTCTTGTCACCCCAGGGATCGGAATATGGTCAAGCTGAAAAACAGGTAGGTGAATAATTTGCACTGATAGTCTTTTCAGTCTTGGAACTGATGTTTTCACAAGACAATCCAAGATGGGAATAGATGAAGCATTTTTGAGCTTCTGGGAAGCTGTATTTTGCTTTGAAGAGTCATGTGAAATTGCTACATTGAATAGGGGAACAGAAAGAGTAATGATGAAGGGAGAGGAAAGTCCTGTTACTTTCAGTTCATTAAGAAAAAGCTGATAATTGGTTCTGTTTTTTGCAACTTGTACTACTTGACAGTAAGGTTCATGTACTTTGCTGCTCAGGAAGCCCATAAACCGCCAGTTTCAAGAAATATGCCAGTCTTCATGCTGAAAGAATATTTCCAGAAAATTCTTAATTCTGTACTGTATGTGGCATTTACATTTGGTGATATTAATTGAGGTCTAAAGATTAGAATTAGCAGTGTCTTGTTAATATCCCTTGAAAAATAATGTTCTCTCTCCCCCACAACTGATTTCTCCCCAGGAACGTAGAGGAGATACTTATTCATTGTAAAAAGTTTAATGTACGTATGAGATACCTTCTCTCACTGGGAAATGTATTGATAAACTCTTAAATCTTTTGGACCCCTGTGAATTAGAATTTGGTGAGGATTTTAGGTTCTTGTGTCTGTCTTTAGTTGTAATAAATATGTTACCTTATTTTATACCTCTGAAGAGAATGTGGAAAGATTCATTCAGTCTTAGTAATTATGAATGGAGCATCGATGTTACGGATTTCTGAAATGTAGAGATATCTGAAATGCAAAATCAGAAAATTTTGTTCTTTTTGTCAAGATGTTTCTGAGAGCTATAATAAATATTTTAAAACTATGCTCTTATAAGTTCTGTCCTTATATTTCATAAAACAGCATATTAAAAAGCCTCTCTTTTTCTAGTGGATGCTAGTACCTGCTGCATTATAAAAATAACATCAAACCTGAACCTGGAGACCCCATGTTTCTACTATAACACTGATAATTAATGCTGAACTTTTATTCATTAGACATCTTAGAAAAAAATCTGCAACTTTTTGTTTGTTAAAAATATTAGGTTTTTAATACTAATACGAGAAAAAAATTAAGCTACTGAAAATACCAGTACTTATTTAGACAGTCAAAATTATTGCTAAAGTTAAGAAAAATTATATGCTTATTTCAGCAGTGCATATTATGTGAGATATCTGTCAAAGAAGGATTCATCCAACTCACTGTGTATGTCAGTGAAAACTGCTCCTGTATCTTAAGTTTTACTTTTCATTCTGGGATTAAATGAATTAGAAAACACATTCTTATGTTGATGGAAACCACAAAACTGTCACAGAGGAATGTTCTAAACCTATTAGGAATACCAGTTATTGCTTCCTCTGGTTAGTCATTTAAGATAGCATTTATAGTTCAAATAAAGAGTGGTAGATAAGATGACCTGTAGGTTGGCTGACTGCATATCCGAAATAACTTTTTTCTAAGGGTATTTATGCATCACAATAGAATCTAGGGAATACTGAATAAAACAGAAAATTTCCCTGCTCTTTTTTCTGTGCCCTTCTAGCATCTGTTCTAAACCAAATTTTGTTTTGTTTAATGTTTGTAGTTCCAAATGTTGATCTGTGAGAAAGATTGTAGAAAAGCTGACTTTGCTTTAGAAGATACCTACAGAGTTTTAATGACAGTTACTATTGAGTGTTGAGTGTCTGTTGGTAAGAATCAGGAGGGGGGCCAACAGGACAGATATCCTGATGGGAACCCCCCAACCAGGATTAAGAAGCAGAGGAAATATTCTATAAGCAGCTGGGAGAAGTCTCACAATTGCTAGCCCTTGCTCTCATCGGGGACTTCAGCTTACCAGGTGTGTACTGGAAATACAGCACAACAGAGAGAAAGCAGTCTAGCACATTCCTGGAATGTGTGAAAGATAACTTTCTGATGCAGCTTGATTCTCAGACAACACTCAGGTGGGCAGGAATGAAGGCTTTGCAGAGGGATCTGGACAAGCTGGATTGATGGGCTGAGGCCACTCGGATGAGGTTCAATAAGCCAAAGTACTAAATCCTGCATTTGGGTCACAACAACCCCATGCAGCACTACAGGATTATGGAGGAGAAAGCTGCCCAGAGGAAAAGGACCTGGGGGTGCTGGTCAACAGCCAAACATGAGCTGGCAGTGTTCCCAGGTGGCCAAGAAGGCAAATGAATCCTGGCTTGTATTAAAAATAGTGTGGCCAGGAGGACCAGGGGAGTGATTGTCTATCTGTACTCAGAATTCATGGCTGCACCTTGAATCTTGTTGCCCCTCACTCCAGGAACAAAACTGAGGCACTAGATTGTATCCAGAGAAGGGCAAAAGAGCTGGTGAAGGGTCTGGAGTACAAGTCTTATGAGGAGAGACTGAGGATGCTGGGGTTGTTTAGCCTGGAGAAACAGAGGCTCGGGGAGATCTTATCACTCTCTTTAAGTGCCTGGAAGGAGGTTGTAGCCCAATGGAGGTCAGTCTGTTCTCTCAGGTAACAAGTGACAGGATGAGAGGCAGTGGCCTCAAGTTGTGCCAGAGGAGGTTTAGAAAAATTAGGAAAAATTCCTTCTCTGAAGGAATGCTCAGGCATTGGAACAGGCTGCCCATGGAAGTGGTGGAATCACCTCCCTGAAGGTATTTAGAAGATGTGTAACTGTGACACCTGGGGGTCTGGTTTAGTGGAAAACACAGTGGTGCTAGGTTAACAGTTGCACAATTACAATAGCAGAAATGTTTTGCCCAAAAGTTTTAGGGACATGTATGCTATGGAATGTAACGGAATAAGCATGAGTTGTATTGTGAGGAACCATTTTGCGTGCAATAATATAGCCAGAGACTGTACTTCTCATTATTCTACCTCAGAATCTTAGGAAGGTAAACTAATAAATACTAATTAAAATAATTGAAATGTTCCCAACAAAATCCCACTAAATTAAGTGATTATTTTGATGCTTAATTAATTTCATTGGGAACTCCCTGAAATATGTAAAAACTGTCACCATAAGAAGCGTGGTCATTGAATGAAAGATGTTATTATTGTCCTCTGGAAATGCCTGAATATTTTATTTCAGGTTTTTTTATTTTTTCTATTTTTTTTTTATGACAAGGACTCTTTAAATACAGAATAATATGAAGCACAGCATGTACCATGTTGGCTGGGGTTTTTTTCTTGATGTGTCAGTGTTTTTTGCAGTAAGTGATACCAGATTTGTGATACTAGTAAGGAAGGATTCTCTTCTGATTTATTTCTTAATTATGAAAAGCACATTTGAAATCAGGCTATTTTTTAATAAACTCATTGACTATTAGTTAAAGTATTTGTCTTATCAGGAGATCATATGGTACCTGCCAAAATAACACTTTCAATCAGCTGACTGTTCCCAGTAATCCTTTTCCATAAGAAAGTGAACTGTTGGTTGCCAGAATTTGACCAGCTAAGGATATCCTGGGTTTGGCTGGCCTCCTTCCTGTCTGCTCTTCAGCTTGAGCAAGAGACATAGTACTGTAAAATGAATTTTAAAAGGTGTACTAGTCTACACTACATCAAAAAGAAGAATCAGGCTGGAGTAGCTCTGTCTGAAGCATGTGCAATACACATCTACATTCAGGTAACCTGAAAGTGTAGAAATTTTCCCCTACACTGGTAAGTCTCATGCTGGAGAGATTTACAGGCTAAGGTAAGAACTTCAGTACCACATAGATGTGCAGACAGAGCCTACCATATATAGGCTTAAGTGACTGTCATCAGGAATTATAACTGTACAGTTTTCTACCATTAAAATTGTCAGAAAAAAACCCCATTGTTATTGCAGCCAACTGTGGTTCTAAGCAGAACAAGTCAGAGTTGTAGCAATACTGCACAGACTCACTAACGGATTCATAGTTTTTGTGGATAAGAAGGACCAGCTGTTGTGAAATGTTTATAATGTAATGTAGGGAATTGAGGAAGGCACAAATTTCTGTTTGAGTTCCAGCAACAATTTCTAACGTGTATGTAGCCTTGACATGTGTAGTTTTTCATGTCTGAGTTGGCCTGCCTTGTGCTCTGGACCTACAGTCTTACGCTGGGCCTCTTCACTGATCTAAATTTTTTCACTGAGAAAGTTCTTATTTATTTAAATAAATAGCACATTGTTGTTAGGAGTAGATCAAGCTACTCAGTAAGTCTCTCAGTGGCAAACTTACAGTGGCCAAGAGAATATACTGGGAAGAGCACTGATACGTATTCTTCCTTAGGCATTTGCTGTTCAGAGAGACCATTGCTCTGGACAGTGTCTTTGACCTGGCACAGCAGTTCTTATGCCTTATAAATCAGATACATCCTATGCAATAAATTGAGTATTAACATGACAAATCTCATGACTTGTAAGAGCTTTTTAGAGTTCTTTATAACATCCATTGCATCAAACACAACCTGGTTTCTTTATTCCCAGATATCTCAGAGCTCAACCTGTAGGTGAGCCAAATGGTGCTGTGGAACGGATCTGTCCTTGCAAGCACTTACCGTTCCTTCAGTGTGCTTCTGAGTTCCAAACTGTACCTTTAATCAGTGTGATCATATTTTAAATTTTTGATCACTGATACAAATATGAAATATCCATGGATCAAACTGGATCTCTGAAGAAAACTCATTGACATTCTGTCATGTCAATGTTTCTATATACAATTAATTTCTTGGATCATCATTGCATGATTTTAATCTCCTTAATAGATGAAACTCATTTTATATAGTACTAAATTCCCAACACCTATCATATAAATGAAATTTCTGTCAGATGTCTAACTGTATTATATCAATGCTGTGTGATGCAGAGTGATTAATTTAAACTCTATAATGATAATATCATGTTTGTCTGACAAGAGCTATCTTGTATAAAGGGATGTTTATTGGCACCATTCCCAAAATTATCAGACTACAGGCCATTCAGTCTTGCCATTTCATTTGACATGAAATTTAGCAATACCTGACAGAGAATCATCTTGATAATGTAATACAATCCTTATTTTGTGTTCTTTATATAGTGTTTGCTGTAATGGATGAATAACATGTTTAGAATCATCTAAAATCCAGTGTATGACTTACAAGAATAAGTAATTCCCAAATCATGGATGTTCTAGTCTAGACACAGTGAGTGGAAACGAAGGCTACTTCACAGGACAAACTAAAATAATAGAATAGTTAAAAGCACTGTATTCCTTAACAGCCTTAAAAATGTGAAAGCAATTTTACTAATCCTCTTAATTATCTGTCAAACATTTTTAAAGTATTAGAAATTAATTTTTAGAGAGCATTTATCAAATATTTAATGTGTAATCATTTGCCTGACATTTAATTATTTCAGAGCAATCCTCATTTTATTTTTGTTTTACTAATAACATATCTAATATTTGATATGTCATTAAAAAACCTGTAAAAATAAAATGAGGATATATATTCAAATACATTAGGCTATCTTAAATGCCAAACATATATTGAAGTTTCCTATTTGTTTGATAATTGCTCCATTTTTTTTTACTTTTGAAAAATGTTTGCTAATTATCTCTCAGAGAATGGAATGGAGCTCCCTGTATTTCTTTCATGGGCTATTTTATTCAGTAGTCCTGCTTAAAGGTCAGAGACAAAATTCATGATAAGATGTGGTCCTAACAATTGACGGATTAAAGAAAAATACGTTTCGTATACAGTGATTCTACTGTTTTAATGAATCCTGACCTGTGGAATTTAGCATTGTTATTTAGATGGACGCTTAGATTTTGAGGAGGCCTATTTACACAGGGATGTAATGTGAACAGTAGCAAAATGTTGCCTTCAGGTTTTTTTAAGCAGTATTCCTATATGTTAGAATTAAGTGTTAACTATTGTAAAATGAAATAAAAAGTTGACAGAAATAATAAAAAATTTCTCTTTGCTTTTGTTTTTTCCTGACCTTTGAAAAGGAAAAACATATGAAGTTTGATATATATTTCTATTATTATGAGTTAGTTTTTTACATGTCACTCTAGAAATTGTATTTGCACAGCTTTAGCTTTGTAGTTCTGTTTTCAATTTGAAGCACTATGTACTCCTCTGTATTGTTTACAGTCTACTGGAAATTTCGAGTGTTTTTATTATGAATCAGAAAGTATAAAATGTGTGGTATAGATTTAATTCTGTGATCAACTGTACTTCTGAAAATCAGTCTCTGGTCCAAGGATTTAATTTTTGTTGGCTTGTCTCTCAGGTTCTGATAGTTACAGCACTGGGGTATAACAAGTAACAGTCTTCTGCTATCCTGTGAAAAATAAAATGGACTTTCCCCTCCCCCAGTATGTGGGCTTGATTGTATATTCTGTTTTATCTATCGTAAGCATCAACTTGATATGCAACAATGCTTAATTTCATCCTGTTTATCACTGGAAAGCCACCTCATGAATATTTTTTCTACTTCCAGAAGCTGCACTGCATTAGTTATGGGTCTTCTAGAAGCAAAATGGGTTAGCAAACCTTCTTCTGGAATGATCTCTGAGGTTGCAAATACAGCTGACAGGGGTGCTGATGTTTTTCTTCTAGGAACTACTAAAAGACGTTTTATGCTTTTGTACACAACTTTGCAGCAATTCAGGGAGTTATTCAGGTTAAAATCAGTAATGGATTTCACTACTGCAAATATAAGATTTAATGCCTTTTCATACTAATCCTCCATGGAAATGCTCTGATAAACTCTGGGATAATGTGCTGCCTGTAGCATCCCCTTTCACTGTTGACAAAATTTTCTATTAAATAGTAAATGTGATTAGTAAGATCATTTGAAACTGTTGTCATATTTTTAATATGATTAAACTCTATTTAAATGAGGTCTACAACAGTCTTCTACAAGGTAGTACAGTATTTGCATTCAGTAAATTCAAACCTTAAGGTAAATAATTTTTTTAAATTCAAGATTGTATTGTTTAAAAGAATCTAAGACACTTTTTCTTATGAAGGATCAAAATACACTGAAACTTCTTTCTCTCTGGGATGTGGAAAGAATATTAGGCTAATAGAAGTTCCTTTATGTCAATCATTGCTTACTGTAATGAGTAGTTCTAACAAGTTATTTGGTTGATTCTGCAGTCGTAGAGGTTTGCACAGTGAGTAGTAGCATATGTGTATGATTGTAACATTTATTGGCATATATGTGGATATTAATGTAGAACTAACTGATTTAAATATAAATAAGTGAATGTGTTAAAAGTGCTTTTTGCTATTTTCCTCTGCGTTCTTAACTATTTCTTACATAAGCATTTGTAATCTCATTGTCTTTCCTGAAAATTGAACTTCATTCTGGACACTGAGGCAGAAAAACCATGCAACATTCTTTTTTCCTTTGACTATGAAGCTGCGAGAATACTTTTAAAATGTAACCCAGATCAAAAAGAAAAGTTTGCCATGCCTTTCCCCAGTAGTTATTAATCAATAGCTTCCCTGGATAAGAGGATTTCAGCTTGAAATCTCATTTATTTTATAAAGTGTATGTGGATATCGAATAACTATACTGATAGTGAAGAAACAAATTTCAAACTTCAAAAACATTCAGGAGGGAAGAGCGAAAACAAAACCAGTATGATTGTTTTCGTATTCAAAACTTTGGGGAACAGGACTGCACCCTTTCCGCTTCAGCAGCACAGCCCACTTTTGATTTTTGCTAGTGCTCGTTTTCATGTCAAGAAGTTCAGGTGTATATTAAAAATATGTGAGGCATCTTGAGAGGATAAAGCTCCCCTTTCTTCATTTCGTTCTGTATTTAACTGGTTCAAAGGCTTGCAATATCTGGTCAGTTGTGAGCTCTCCAGCCAGAATAAATTATAAGATAATATTAAGGTCAGCATAAGTGCTCTCTGCCTTAGCTCTTTTGCAGCCCTTCCCCAAAGAGCTTGGTTGGCTCAGCCTGTTTTCAAGTGCTTTCAATACATAGGGATTGTTCCAGTCAAAAAAACAAACAAACAAACAAACCAAATGCTTAATTTACTGCTGACCCCTAGTCTTGCTTCCTTTTCCAGAATGTGCCAGTTTGTTCTTGGCTACAGTGAGACTGTAGACAAAAATGATATTTTTCAGGCACCTTTCCTTTATAAGATGCACCAAACTATACTGGCAAATGGTTCTGATCACATCCAATTTAAATAGCTTAGCATGGAAACCATATGCTGACTAGAAAATACTGTTTAAAGAGATCCTATCTGCTTAGGAATTCATTTGCCAGGAAATAGTGTAGCTACAGTAGTTATTAGTAATGAAGAGTAATAATTGAGAAGTTAATAAGAATTTGTGGGGTTTCTGCGTTGTGCACTGAGAGTCAATGCTGCTTGTTGATCTTTGTGTTTCATGGTAATTACATTGTTCTCCAACAGAGAACTGTTCAGTGATTGGCATTCTGTTAGAAACTGTATTTGATTTCTTTTACAGTAACTGAAGGGGATAAAATTTTGCAAGGTCCAATACTTGATTTTAGTTTTTTCTCTAGCATCACACTTGACTTTTAAGTCTCTTAAGTGCTATTCTTTGGGGTTGTAAAGGAAGGATGTAGTGTGTTAGTTTTTTTAAGCAGTTGGTGATTGCTTTAAAGACTTAGGCCATCAGAGAGCACCCTTTTTAGTTGTCTTTACTAAAATAAAATTCAGAACAAAACCCGTACTTCACAGTTATCCTGTAGAATAAATATATGTGCTTTCTTCTAGGATTGCTTGAAGTTTTTCCTTCAGAATATCAGTTAACTGACCATGTTCCTTTTGCTCCCTGAGGATTCATGTAAATTTATTTTTTTATACTGTAAAAAAATAAATGTATAGGACATTTTTAGACTGTCAGTTTTTTTAAAATTTAAGTTTTTGACCCATTATAATTGAAAAATACATTTTTATAAACACCTACTCTGATAAAAAACATTACTGTAATATTGGAGACTGTCTCACACTGTCTCTTTAAAAACATGCTTAGAATAAGTTCAAGTAAATAAATTCACCAAGGTACATTTAGATGTTTGATTCAGAAAAATATTAAATTTTGATTCATATTATTAATTTCATTTATTTTCAAAATAAGAAAGCTTTCCAAATGCAGTTTACTTTGATGGAATTATTTAGCTGTCTATGTTCACTATTTCAGTTGTCCTCCACTTTCCACTTCCAACTCCCCCAAATACCATCATTTAGGCAAATTTACTTGGGATTTTTAACTATTCCTTTAATTTATTTGCACAAGATTTAGAGTAGATCAGAACTGGACAGAAGTAATTTTGCATTGAAGCTTGCAATGACTTCTAATAAAAACTATTTGTGAAATAATAATTAAAATGAACACACACTTTTAAGAATTTTAAATGATTAATTAGAAGCAACCATAAAGAGGGAATGATTTAAATGTGGTCCACATTCCGTGAATTCCACATACTGAGAGCTGGAGGTGCTTTGGAGAAAACAACACAAATTAAAAAGTAATTGAGCATACTTCAGAAAGATGTGCAGATTTTTGCTAGAAAACTGCCAGCTATTTATTTCTTTTTCCAGTTTAAGTTGAATTACTTAAGTAGTCGCTCTCTGGTTTTTAGCATATACTCTATATCTTTTATGTTATCAACACTTCTCCATAATTAGGAACCCAGAAAATATAGAAGCCTCAGTATCTGTAACATTAGTTTTATCTTCTGATTGGTTTGAATTAATTTTAAGATCCTTTGAAATGGAATTTCAAAAGTCAGCCAAGAATCCCTCCTTGTTGGAAATCATTGTCATGGGAAAAAAGCATTGTTATTGTATAAAACCACAAACTGCTGTGCTTTAGAATGTAGACATACCACTGCATATTACCTTTATCAAAATAAAATTATAATTTTGCCTAAATTTGCCAAATCTCCTTTGAACAATTCAGTTATTTCAGAAAACTCTTTTTATTGCATCAAAACCAACAGAAAGTGATTATAAAACATTTAAAAATAAAAAATCTGAGAAATAGTATTCTTTTGATCCCACAACTGAGATTTTTTAATCATATAAATGTGTATTTGGATACATATATATCCAAATATATGTACATATACATAACATCATATAAATGTGTATTTGGATACATCTTTGTACATGTTACAGGCTAGTAATTTTTGGCTCCTTTGAGCAAAAAAACAGAACCAAGAACTAGAAATTCTGTATTATGCTAGTGGAAACTAGACTAACAGCATCCTGTTTTTGACAAGTCTAGAGTATACACAAGCTGGGCATGAACTATTATGAAAACTGGTAGGGAAAAAATGAAGTTTACTCTGTATTGTCGACTGAAAATAATGTATTATGGAATGAAAATAAAACTACTAATAATATGGAAGGCAGATTTGTAAGTATGGCTTCTGAGAAGCTGCTGTAAGAGTGCAGATGGGAAGACAGCAGCATTACAGGATTTTTGAATTTCAGTGCTCAACTATAAGTTCTTAGAAAAATTAACATTCATCATCCCCATCCCACCAAACAGACCTTCATCTCTAGACAATACCAGTAAAAGTAGATAAAGAGTTAATTTTAGCCAATAAAGCTTAAAAATGGAAAATTTCTAAACTTGTAGATCTTGAGATTTTATTTATATGAAATTGCAAGAAAACTGTTAGACTTTTGATAGAACAAGGTCTTAAACTGATTCGTTTTCAGTACTCAGATAAGACAAACTGAAAAACACTGATATTGGAGTAAGTTTTTTCCTAGGCTATTTCCTTCCTATCAAATATTAACTTTACTGACTAGGTTAACCATCTTGAATAAGAAGCAAGTTTTGGTTTATGCTCTCCCGTCCATGGAACCAGCAGAATCTGCTTTCTGCTGCTATGGAAGCAGCAGAACTGATTTCTTCTCCAAACAAGTCATATATAATATATGCCCTACATATTTTAAGAAATTCTAAAAAAAGAGGAGTCCTATGTCCTAGTGTTTACAATACTCCAAATGGAGAAGCCTTGACACTTCTAATGCATTCTCTAGAAGAGGATATTAAGAGAATGTTAAGAACGAGGGTGATATTTCTATAACATTTGGACACCGAATGTGTGGGATGAATTGGAATGAATGTCAAGGAGTGGTTTTATTCAGCTTCAAACTTTTGTTGGGTAAAATAAATCCTAACCTGTAAAGAAGACTAGAAAAACAACAATAGACAAGCAGGACAGATCCTGTTTTGACATATTTGCAGATGATATACATATGGCCTGCAAACTTCTCCAAAAAATTTGCACAAGACTTTCAGATTTTAAAGTTTTTTGGCTTAGAATTTATATTTCATGGTTTAGTTCACATTTAAAACAGTTGTAATTAGGCAAGTAAAACTTTGCAATGTCATCCTCTTATTTTCATATTTAGAAGAGTTAGGAGAAGTTAGGAAAGATTTTAAAATATTTTTTAAGTCAAACTACTGGAACTTAAACATAAGACCTATGGGGAGAGGCTGAGGGAGCTGGGGTTGTTTAGTCTGGAGAAGAGGAGGCTTAGAGGTGACCTCATCACTCTCTATAACTACCTGAAGGGAAGTTATAGCCAGGTGGGGATTGGTCTCTTCTCCCAGGCAGTTAGCAATAGGAGAAGGGGGCACGGGCTTAAGCTCTGCCAGGGGAAATTTAGGCTGGATATTAGAAAGAAATTCTTTACAGAGAGAGTGGTCAGGCATTGGAATGGCTTGCCCAGGGAGGTGATGGATTCACCGTCCCTGGAGGTTTTTAAACTGAGGTTGGACATGGCGCTTGGTGCCATGATCTAGTGAACGGACTGGAGTTGGAGCAGGGGTTGGACTTGATGATCTCTGAGGTCTTTTCCAACTCAATCGATTCTATGATTCTATGATTCTATGATTCGATTATTTTATAGATTACATATATATTAAAACTAGTGTGTGATTATAGGCATTATGGTATCTTTTTATTTATATCAACAAATAGTTAATCAGCCTTTGGTCCATTTTAATTTTAATAAAATATATAGTTATTTGTTGTCTCTATAATATCACATAATGTCAGCATATAGTAGAGTTGTCATGTTTCTGACAGTGCTCGTGCAGCCAGGGTACCCCCTA
Organism: Cephalopterus ornatus; assembly: GCA_013396775.1. Classification (NCBI taxonomy): domain Eukaryota; kingdom Metazoa; phylum Chordata; class Aves; order Passeriformes; family Cotingidae; genus Cephalopterus; species Cephalopterus ornatus. Next base: position 231,047 of record VZRE01007910.1, read on the forward strand.
CTGCTAACCTGCCCAGGACCTCATGAGTGAGCTTTTCACATTTATGTTTTGTGTCCCTTGCAATAGAAATCAAAATGTTAATATCTTTTATAGCCCTCCTTCAGATCTCTGATCTGCCCAGCCATTTAAAAATGTCTAAGAAAACATATCTGAAGCATTACTGAAAATAGTCATTACATAAGTTTTCCTTTATTGTGATGGTTTACCACCTCTGGAAGAAAAGTGCACATGTTATTTCAGCTTTTCTGGTGAATATTTTCAACGACATAAGGCAAAAATTGAGAAAATATGAGCTATTGAAACAGATGTCAACATAGACCAGCAAATTCCTTAAAAATGAGAAGATTTTGATGAAGCTTAGCAAAAGTTCTAAAATAAAAAGCAAATTGTCCATGTTTCCCAATAGATACAACAGGACTAAGACCAAAATGAAGTTCGCATAGCTAAAAATAAGTCAAGAAAATTTTATCGATATACTGTTTCCTAACAATCAATAAATATCTTCAAATAAGAAGAATAAATAGAGCTAACGTAGTAGCTACCTACGGGAAGTTGTTATGTGTACAGCTGCTGATTTGCTGAACTCAACACGACCAGAAATAGTCTATCCTGCACTCCAGCAAAATAATTGTGAGCAGAAGAGTTTGCGGCATCTTGGTTCTTTGAGAGGCAACGTTTACTAGTTGCTACTCAGTTTTTACTGGGAAATTCAACCTTCACTTTGGAAATCTTATGCATCAACCTTGAAAGCGTCAGAGTTTCTGATACATTTTTCTTTTGAATTATATTGGGTTTTTTTCCAAAAAAGAAAATGCAAGAGCTTCTATAAAAACATGTTCTCTATTCTAATTTAAAAATATGTTATCAATTTGAATAATGACCATGAGTAGCATTTTTTTAATAAGCCATGTTGATTTCTGCTAACTACTATGAGTACCTCTCATTTTCTATAGGGGATGCTGTATGATTTATGAGTACTAACACTAGGAGATGAAATTTGAGTTTACCATGTTCAAAACCGGCATTATTTCTGTGTTTAAGGTTATAACCTCTAGTTTACTAATTAGTGTGCTAGAGGTTCCAGACAAAAACTGTAGGAAGTTAGTTCAACATTGGCTTATAAATTTGGAAGTTCTCAAATAGTGAGAACTGTTCACCAAATGCTAAAAACCAAGTACTAGATGGCAAACCCTGAGGTTCTTGATTTTAGAGTATCAAAAGCATTGCAGAAGCCTTTCTAAACTCTTTGTTGTTGTAGTAATAATAATAGTAGTAATAGTAATAATAACAATAATAATAATAATAGCAGTTAGCTCAGGAATCAAAGGCCATTGCATGAAAATGAGGATAAAAAATACGGCACTTTTTTTTTCTTTGTGGGTACATCTGGCTTTGATATGCATTAATTTTGTAATCAAATGTAGAATTCTAGTATTTGATTCTTTTTCAAGTATTGTGCTCTGTATGTTTATCAAGGACAACAATCAGAAATCTGAAGTGTTTGAAAGCTTTAATATTGTATTTCTGTGCTTTCATTTAAACTGTAGTGTTGCTGAATAATTCAACAGTGTCCTGGCTGGTTTGCAGTTAAAGGATCTCATTGGAAAACATACTAAAACTAATGGAAAATAGACTGTTGGCTTTGGAGTAAGCCCTAAGGACACAACTTAATACAGCACAAAATAGTGTTTCACAGAGAAAACACAGCACAGTGTTTAACTTTTTGCAGATGTGGATTTTCTGCAAGCTTCTGGAACTAAAAGCAGTAAGAAAATGTGAATTTGTCCCAGTGATTCAGGGATTAAAAACACTCATATAGATTCACCAGTATTACTTATAATTCTTTTAGTGATCCTTTACACTCAGAAATTATTTTCTGGGCTCTTGATTCAATAGTTGTAGCTTAGCTAAGAAATGTTTGTACCATAGTGTAGTATTGACAACATATCCAGTTTCTTCCTCCACAGGCCTGCAATTTCAAAACAGCTATAATAGTTATTTTCAGTTCTTCTCTAGATTTTGTTCATGTGAGGGGGCATATTTCTTGAAGTAACCACCAAGATCTCTTGTCTAAGGAAAATATCCAAGATGATTGTCCTAAGAGACTCCTATATTTTCAGACTGCTATACAGGTCTACAATTCATTGGTTCAGAATCAAGTATTTACTGATTACTGCCACATTTATAGATTTGACTGTCATAGCCAGATTTATTATTTTTTCCTACATGGTTCCATTTTTTTGCATTTCAGATTTTCACATTTGGGGGAAAAATAGACATTAAATAAAAACACATTTTTGAAACTAAAATGAATACAGAAATAGGTGGAAGGTTGCCAGCAAAATTCACAACTATTAATATGCATGTAAAAGGAAAAATAAAGTGATAATTAAGAACATAAATAATATATCAGACAGCATCTTATAGATCTTGATTTTTTCCATGTCCAAATTCATGTTCTAGGTAGAAACTTCATAGTTTTCGTCATGAAACAGAACTAGTACTGGTAAATAGTTGAAAACTAATTTAATCAGAAACAGTGAATAAGTTATTTCAGTTATGTATATATAAATTCTAACTATCAAAAGGGCTTCGATTTTGGGAGAAATGTGTGACTATAGGAAAATGATGCTGTTATAGATTGAGCATGGAAATCTCTCATTGGAATTCTTTATACAAGGGTTCATAATATTGACGAAAAAAGCAAATTTAAAAAACCTTCAAAGTATTTTCCTAGTGTGGAAACAAATTTGTCTAAGAATAAGGGAGGTGAAACATATTAGTTACAATTTTAAGAAAACAAAGTCAATCGAGATTCTTCTTTATTTCATTTTCAGAGTCATAGTTTCCAATACTGAGTAATGAGAGCCACCTTGAGGCCGTACCTTTTACTGCACATATATGATGCTGATTTTATGGTCGGTGAAAGGCCCTTGATGCTTGTTTTCAGAGCATGTTGAAGACTGAGAATTAAAAATAAATACATAAATACATTCGACTTCCAGGCATCTAGCCTGAGGTGCAGCTCTCTGCCTGACCTGAAGGATGGGTTCTTCATGTTTGTATGAAATTTCTGAGATAATTTTTTTTCTTATTTCCTCCTTTATTCCTTTCCTTTTGTCTTCTTGCATAAGTTAATGGATGAGAGGATAAAATGCAAGACAGATAAGATACGTATGTAATAATTATAATGTGTAATATACTTGTCTAGTACATATATGTATACTAATATAATATGGACTGTGTTCACCGTTGCTTAAAAAAAAATATTCTTGAACAATGCATCTTTTAGGAAGCTAAAAAAAATTGACAGTTTTAAGCATGTATTTTTTTATATGTTAGTCATTGTTCTGATTACCAGAATAACAGCTAATAGTAAATATGAAAAAGCAGTATCTATATCTTTGAAGTTTGTATTTACTCTTATGAAATATATGTATGAAATTAGCCTCAGGCATCAGAACAGGGATTAGTTGGAGAAAACACGTGAGGATTAATTGATCACTCTTGAAGACAGATTTTCAAAATAGCTTTATGAGTTTCTGTTTTTTCTGGGGGAGAAATGTCAACATTTATTGTGACTTTAAGGGGGCTGATGTGAATATGGGAAGTCATCAGTTGAGGCAGCAATCTGGATTTCCCTGATTCAGTTTTCTGGTCTGTAGTATAAGTATATACTGTGTTGTAACAGTGGAGGTTGAAAAAGTACCAGTTCTCTACAAAGCGTTTTCTTTGGGGATTTTGAGAGGGTAGAGTTAAGGGATTTATACTTACTTCTGATATTAGTGCAAACTTCTTTTCCTCTGTGGCTGAATTTGTTCTTAGGAGTGTCAGACAACTTTGGGATTTCACAGTCAACTCATTTCATCAAACACAAAACCCTTGAATTTTACTCTCCAACTGAAAATTAAACCAATAACTGTAGAAATTGCACAGATAAGAAAAATCACTTAACTATCTTTTTTCTTGTTAGAGGAAAAATGAGATTAACTAGGCATTTAATCCCATTATTTTTCTGACAAAAACAGTTTCAGAACATTTCAGTTATGGTATGTCCTTATCAACTTTGTCACATGGAGAAAAACTCTCTCTTGTCATACTTTTAAGTAGCACTACAACCTGTAGTGATGCCAGATTCTGTGAATTTATTGCATCTTTTTGTCAATGGCAAAGAAAGGGCTATAGGAATGTCATTTTTTGAGGTGCACAATTATATTTGGGGTTTCTAACAAGTCTGAAATTAATGTATAATAAATAATGTACCCTGAATAAGTTGCCATTTCATCAAAAGAAAGGATGTAAAGTCTCCTTTCTTATTTTTATAATGATGTTCTTCAGTTCTGTTATGTTCCCCATTTAAAACATAGGATGATCAGATTAATTTTAATGTATGTGTATCAGAACAAGCAGAGATTAGTGTGAAGACAGATAATGTAAGTTCCAATTTGCTTGGAATATTGAGTGATAATTAAGAGTTATTAGTGATGTGTGCCATCTGGGAACGTTGAGACAATGCCACCTGAGTCAGTTACAATAGAAATTTGTTGCAATGGAAAGTTATTTGAGGATCTAATTTGTCTTTTATTCTTTCCAGGATAATTCATGTTCATTAGTCTAAATTTGAAGCATGAAGTGCTTTTCAGGCTAAAATTATAGCACATGGATTTTAGGAGACTGCATATAGTTACTACAAACATGTGATGTGTCTGAGCCCCTGTTGTAGCTGATGGAGTTCGTTGAATTTCACCGGTGGAGCCAAGAGCACGCCTGAGCTCAACCGTGAGCAGACGTGGGGCAGTCAGGGAACGGAAACCCTGTACAAGCCCTGCCGCTTGATTCTCACTGACTGAGAAGGGTGCTCAGACTCCTCCTGCAGACGTACAGATCCGTATGTAGACATCCACAATGTTTTCATCTCAGTCTGAACCCTGCCATGCCAAGCTGCTGTCAAGTGGCCTGTCTCACATGGTCAGGCAGTTACTTTACTTTCTAGAGATATTTCTCTGCACCAGACAGCATTAGCCAGCCCTCTTACCTGCCATACTTGAAGTATGAAGATCAAACAAGTAGGATGGAACAATCTATCTCGAATGATGCCTCCTCAGAGAAGAAATACAGTAGGAAGTATGTTCTAGGTTGATCTCAAGCATGAAAAGGCTATGCCAAGAATTAGAAGTCATCAGTGTTTATATAGATATTGTCAGAAAGACTGTCTGGTAAAATATCAGAGAAAACAGTCTCGGTTAGTTTCCCTCTAATGAGTGGTCACTGGGAATAGTAGAGGTAAGACCAGTGTTATAGGTAAGCATAGCCCCTCTGTTTCCATTCTGTGTAAAATTTCTTTGATAACAGAACTGGCAATTCCATATTTGGATCTCAAAAATCAATTTAAAAATTAACTGATGCCCAAATACAAAATTAACAGAAGATACTTTAGTTGAATGACTTTCAGATGTTTAGAGTGGAATTTGCAAAGTAAAATATTCTTAATAGTGTAAACCAGTTTCTAAAGATGAGTGTTGATTTCATCACTAGCTTTGCTTTGCAGTATGAATATGAGCCAGCAGTGTGCCCAGGTGGCCAGAAGGCCAATAGCATCCTGACTTTTATCAGAAATTGTGTGGCCAGTAGGACTAGGGCAGTATTTGTTTCACTGTGCACAGCACCAGTGAGACTGCACCTTGAATCCCATGTTCAGTTTTGGGCTGAAAGAAAGACTCTGAGGTGCTGGGGCGTGTCCAGAGAGGGGCAACAGAAGTGATGAAGGGTCTGGAACACAAGACTTATGAGGAGTGGCTGAAGGAGGTGGAGTTGTTCAGGCAGGAGAAAAGGAGGCTCTGGGGTGACCTTATCACTCTCTACCTGAAAGGAGTTTGTGGCGAGGTAGAAGTCAGCCTCTTCTCCCAGGCAACTAGTAATAGCACAAAGTAATAGCTCAAGTTGCACCAGGGGAGGTTCAGGTTGGATATTAGGAAACATTTCTTCACCAAAAGGGTTGTCAAGCATTGGGACAAGCTGCCCAGAGAACTGGTGGTGTCACCATCCATGGAAGTGTTCAAAAAAGACTTGGACATGGCACTTTGCGGTATGGTTTGGTGGGCATGGTGGTATTAGGTCAAAGGTTAGACTTGATGATCTTTGAGGTCTTCTTCATCCTCTGTGTATGTTATATTATTATTTATAAATTATTTTTTTACATTCATTTTGTATGCGACATACATTTTACGTGGGCTTTCAAAGTGCAAAATGAGAAAATCAAGCACAACTAAAAGTTTTAAAAGTATATGTCATGCTGATTCTCATTAAAAGTTTGTTCGGAGTGCGAGAGTCGAAGGTTCTTCACTCCTTTTTATTCTGATTTTAATTCATAATTCAGTATTACCATTTTGAAACCACTGAAATCTGATATCCCAGTGATAACCCTGTAGTGTGTGTGTGTTACATAACACTCCAAATATGATGTTTGCGTTGGCACTGAACCATGGTGTGTGGTTCAGTTCTGTACAGTCAGATCAAGTGATTGTCTTTATCTAGGAAAGCTATTAATATGTCTTGAATGTGATTGCAGTGTTAGTTATAGAACTATTTTATTTAGATAGTATTAGTTTTCAGTCTTAAAGTAGGGAAATAACTTTTTTATTGTTATATGTGACTTTACTTCAACTTCAGTTATTTTTGTTACTTCAAACAATACAAAGATACTCAGTTCCAAAGTGTTATTTCTTCAAGCGGTAAATTGTATAGACGAATATATATACTAATAAATAACTAAGTAAATAAATAATTATATACACTAATTTTAAGGCAAATGGTGGCATTGTTTACTATTTGCTTTCTTCCACGAGTCCGAACACCCCAACAGATACATGATATGAGTTCAGCTTCTAGGTTAAAAATTTTGCAAAGCCTTTTGAGATTAGTCTGGTCTTAAAAGATGTCAGAGTTGTGAAATGAAAAGCGTTTTTAAGGAAACTAAATGTGTGAAGGATGTACTGATTCGAACAGATATGACTATTTATTGTACAGAGAATGTTAATGTAATGAAAATGTTAAAGAAAATGAAGCTCACAGTGTGATGTCTAACACTTTTGAACAGTCATTAGCAGGCATATATAAGTAAACTGAGTGTGAAAAATGGAAATTAATCAGGATTGGAGAGGGACTGTGGATGCAGCCGCCCAGCAGCTCTCCCCTCACCTGTTTTGTGGTGCTTTGTTAAGTGAGAAACAGTCTCCTTACCTCTTCCCATAGAAGGCAATTTAGTTTGCATGATATGTTTGATACGTGAGATATTTTCTTATATTTCTTCTGAGATCTATCTGCTGTGTGGATAAGACATTTAAAGTTATCTTGATGAAGAAACTGCATATCCTACTTTAAAATATTAGTGTAAGAATTACAATAGCAAGCTCCTCAGTTTTTTAGAGGATTTCTAATCTAGTTTACAAACCCCAAAGCAGATCAATGAATTAACATCAAAGCAATTTTTTTTCTCAGATCTCTGTAAATGTATTTTAAAAATTCCTTGAACAAGAAAATAAAGTATTTGCCCAAAATATCAGCCTTGTAGGGGAGGTATATGTGCTAGGTTAGGTGCATGCTTGAAGAACTGTAGATGTAGAAAACAGTCTTTCAAATCCACATTTAATTATACATAAATGTGTTCATCTCTGTGATTTCTAAACTTTATAAAGCAATTATCTTGAAGGCTTCATGAAGTACAAAACATAATGTTAGTAAGTAACAAAGTTTTGGTACTATAAAGGCCGAATTTAAGGGGAGGTTAGTGGTTTGGTTTTTTTTAAGAGAGGAGAGTAATAAAACCTGATTTTTTTTCAGTAGATAGAGCTTGAAACTATAAGGGAACTCACAATTTAGGACAGGTCTGTGGGAAAATACCCTACATTTGAACAGGATCTGGCTGTAAAATTAAGCTCTATGGAGGTGACAGCACAGTTTTCCTTTCTTGCATCTACTGGTTTCCTCTGGCAGCAAGCCTAATAGTTGCCTCAGTTTAGCTGACAATCCGCCTCTAAATTCCCAAGTCTACCGGCCAAAAGCACACAGTAATATAAACTTTCTTGTTATGTCACTTATTGAGATGCTACTTCTGCACCCTTTTTAGGTGTGTAAAGACATGATATTACCTTTAAAACTGACTGTGAATGATGTTTAATAGTCCACAGGCTTCACAGTTCTGCACTGAGGTTGCAGAACTTGAGAGTAGCCTGCTAGTACTTTGGAATAAAACTAACAAAAAAGACAACACGGTTGTCAAAGGTGTTAGTAATAATCAAGATGTCAGTGTTCATAATCAGTGTAAGCCTTACAGATGTTGTTTCTAAGATGTAGATGTATATTTTTGTCCTGAGGGTATAGTGGAAAAATTTATGAAACACTAAGGCAAGGAAATAATTCTGGGAGAGATAAGTTTATGGAAATCTGATGGAATGTGCATTTGAGCTGGGACACAAGGAATATAAAATTCATAGGAAACCAGGTTTCACTGGTTCTGCCACTTAAACGTCTATTGGTTTCGTAAGAGTTTTTTTTGTGTGTGTGTGAGTACTTTGTCAAATAAAGTAATTAATTATCACTTAATATAATTAATCAGGTGTTACTATATGAACATTGTAAAATGAAAATAATAAACATGTATAATCTTTCATATCCTTTAGGGAGTTCTGAGAAGTGCTTGTCTTGTAAGATTTAACATTTGGGGACCCTGAACTACAAAGTGTTATTAAGGAATCTTTGAAATTCTTTTAAAATAGCAAAGGCACAGGGGAAATAAAATGTCTTTATTTCTAAGACATGCTTAATATTAGCATACCAATAAAAAAAGAAAACCTTTATGTGATGCTAAATACATAATGAATTTTCTTATTGGTCTTGATATTACACAAGTATCAGTGAAAAAAACTTGGTTTTATGGTGCTGCAAATGGTCTGATGTTCCAGTTTGTTTATGGGATTTTTTGTTGAAGTTCAAGTTACATAGGTCAATTATTTAATGAGGGCTGAATATAATTGTAACATTTTTTAGTTTAGGAATTTCTGCCACTTGCGGTTTTTTTTGTGCTGTCTTCTTAGTATTGTTTGCTTATTTTCCATGCTGTGTAGGGCAGAAGTTAGAAAAGTGAAGAAACCAAGCCACAATAGCAAATCAAAAGACATTTAATGCTTAATGTTCATCTCTCTAAAACTTATTTTCCTTGTTTAACATAAATTTCAGCTTTTCATGGTCATACATAATGATGCTAGTCTAAAACTGTTTGAAAACACTGTAAACTATGAATTTGTGTTGCACATTTGCAATTACCCGTAAAACTTGTAAGAGAAATTCCATTCTGGAGAATCCTCAGTGTGTCACTTTGCGTAGCTGTGGAGTGGACATTTGTAGTTTAATTATGAAATGAGAAATACACTTAATGTTCATAAATTTTTTTTCTTGCTGGCTTAATAGTGTCTCAGTCAGTACAGTCTTTCAGAAGGAGTTGCACTGAAAGTCATTATGATATGTAATAACTAAGCTGCAGCAGTACTGGAAAGAACTTGAAAAGACTTTCTGTTTTCATTATCTCAGGCTGAGAATGCATTTAGTGTTGCCATGGCTCAGCAGAATGGCAGTTTTGAGTATTACAAATCAAAGGAGGTGTTCTCAAATATAACAAATATTTATATAGACACCATGCAGTATCAGTTTCCCGTTGAAGCAGAAATATTGAAATCGTTGCACAGTTAAGCACAGCAACAAAAGGTTTAACTAGGTCTCCAGAGGTTGTCGGTATTCAAAGTGAAACCAGTACGAATTCATCCTTGCATGTCATCAAACTGTCTCTCTATCAGTTTCTTTCCATGCTGTATATCTTCCCTACTGGCTACTTTTCTAACACCATACTGAAAACTTCTGCTGTCAGCAAAACAGACCAAGATCGATGCTTTTCTCATCCGTGTGCTCCAAGTGCTTAACAAATATGACAACAGGACTTACTGTCTCAATGGTTGGAGAAGAATAGATACCTTGCTGTTCTTTACATGTATCATACATCTGTTCCCAGAGAGACAATGGTTGAATTCTAAATTGATGAAAAAACAAATAAGAGCTGTACATGATTTTGCATGCAATTCAGAATTGTGATGTTACACAGTTAATTCAATCTTAATTGATGTGCATTTTTGTGTTGTTGTTAAACTGAAATGTTTTGACATTAATAAGATTAGTTAGATTAATAAGATTGGAGATTATTTAGTCACATATTGCTGTTCACAGTGAATTTTCATTATACTGAAGTACAGAAATGTCTCTATGTAATTTTTATTGCACTTGCTATAAACAGTAGCATGTTAATGATGCTTATCATTGTATAATATATGAAAAAGATACGGTTATTTTTACTGATTCTCACTGAGAGGTGGAGCTTAAACTGGGTCATTATAATGAACATTTCCTTTCTGTCTAAACCTACTGCTAGAGATATTTTTCGTTCTTAAATGCTTTTATCTGAGAATCAGTAATCCATTCAGTTTTAAGACAGGTACCACAGTCTAGCTTGAAGTGAAATGTTAGGATAGTTTGGTCTGTAGTCTAAAATTCTGGCTCAAGTTGAGGTAGTGTATTGTCTATACAAGTAGTTCCTTTTTTTGCTTTATAACAGCTGAGGATTAAGTGAGGTAATTTGAAACTGTGTCTGCATCTTCGATGTAAATCCATCATTTGTACATGGTCAGACTTGCATTCATGATTCTTTCACTCTTGGCTTGTCTGGCTGGCTCAGAAATGTCACATTTTAAACATTACACTAAATTTCTTAGCTTCTCTCAGCAGTGAGGTTTGTAAACACTTCTATCTTATGATTTATTGACTATAGATCTCAGGAATCAAAGATTAAATGTTTTACCTCATGTTCAAGGTTTTTAATCTGATTGCTGTTCTTCCTCTTCCCATGGAATATTTCATTCTCTATGCGCCATGTAACTTTTTCAGTAAAAAAAGGTGGGGCTGCTGTGATGTAACAGTGTACTGTAAAAATAACACACTGAATAAGGCAGTGGACATTTCTGGACAGCATACCAGTCCTTTCTTTAACTGGTAGTCATCAGTCCCTAAGGTGCCAACTGGATAAAACAGAGCTTTGTGGAATAAATTGGTTGGGATATGTGATAAAGCCAGGGCAATGGAAAAAATGTGCCAGAAATTTTGCCTTAGACTTCCTTTCTTTGTGAATCAAAAAGAGAATAAAAGTATAATTTATAGGGGTTTTTTTTAAAAAAACACTTCTGGTTGGAGTAGTCACACCACTCTCCTTTCTTTCTCCTTCAGAGGTATTTTTAGACCACTTCACAGAACTTACTGAGGTGATATCATTAAATTGATCAGATCAGTAACTCATAGGTTTAAAAAATTCTAACTTTAATACAGTAAACTTAAATCTCCAGAGGGAGACAATTAGATTATTGACTTTTCAGGAGACATTGAAACTGATTCACATTTGTTTGCTGGAATTACCATCTTCAAATACTGTCTTGCCAGGTACCAACTAATTATAACTCAGTAAAAGAGTAAGTGTTGGACAGAGATATTACTTCAGGATAACGATACAAAGTTAATAGTTAGATACATTAAAAAAATGAAGATGTAGAAAATGAGCATGCATACTTATTAAGTAGAATAGCATATTGGGCAGCCTGCTTACCTCCACAAATGATCTGCTAGGTCATGCATGTCATTTTAGTGAGCAGAGCTCTTGGTAGTCTTCGGGTTTTTCACAGGAACCAGCTGCAGAGTGAGCAGTCAGTGAAGCTCATGCTGCTGCTGTTCCCAAGAAAGAGCAAGGAAAGTAATGTGAGGGCATATCAAGACAGAAGCACTACCTGGATCCAGTGTATTGAACTGTTGGGTGTCTTTTTAAAAGTGACTGATTTATAACTTTACGGAAGAGCGTCATGACAAATTGTTTGTCTCTGATTTAGTGTATTGCTATGTGTTAACTAAGTTCTAATAATTTTCCTGTTCCTTGCTGTTTCTCAAGCAGTATGAAAGGTAATACAAGTTAAGGACCAATTGTTTAATGTGTCTTTATTACACAAATACAGTCAACTTTTACATCCTTCAGGAAAAAATTATTTAAAAGTTAATTCCTTATTTCTGTAATAAAATTATAATTTAATCTTAGTTACCCCATAACATGCCACTTCATCCTTGTCCTAGAAACAGCTGCTAATAGCTTAGTTATTAGGTAGACAGTACAAGTGGAATAACACAAATAACAGTTCTACTTCATAAAAGAACAGTCCTCAGGTAAAATCACTGTAGCTCAAATGTATTCCTTTTTTCTCCCTTTAGACTCCAATCTGTATTTTTTCATGTTCAGTTTTTTGATAAACTGTCAGATAGCGCTACTGCTTATCTTTCATGGGTTAGTATTTTGTCTAAGTTTCATATACTTGCTCTAACTGCATATTAGGGAGTCTCATGTTTTTTTCCCTGTATCAAGAAATTATTATATTTTGAATTCATATTTAAATAAAAAAACCCTTCCTTATGATTTTATTTACACTGTCTGAGTTTTGGTCTTGCCCCTTTGAAAAAGCAGTTGGAAATAAAAGAATAAAACTTCTACATATATAAATTAATAGGCAATATGAATGTAGAAAATTCTGAAGAGCAAAAATGGTGAATAATCCTACAATCCTTTGGTCATTTCTTCCCATTTCTCTGAGACCTAGATTTTATATTTAAGGAATGGGAATAAACCCCTGGATGGACTCTTCAACTTCCCTTTCGCAGTTCACCTTTACTTCCAGGGTAGATGGGCAACTGCTTCCATCTTACCTTGATCTCATAAACTTTGAAAGGCAAAAAGTATTTTTTAAATGAATGAGCAGAGCAGATTCATTCAGCACTATTATTACCATGAATGAGGCTTTTGTCTTGTTGGTACTTAAAACAATTTAGAAGTTCAGCCTATGAATTACGTTTTTGGATGTCATCAGGAAAATTACAGATCAGTTATTTTGGATATAATTGAATTGTATTCATCACACAGTAGTAGTACAATTAAAACTACTCTTCATTGAAAGCTGCGGCAAAAGATACCTTACTTTGTTTGGTTTAGGTGTCTGTGATGTCTGTGCTGCCTGAGCACCAACACTCATCAAGTGAGGCTAATGAGGCCTCAAAATTAAGAGCTAGTACTTTGCAGGGTGTCAGGACAGTGCAGAGAATGAAGGATGGGAGTAAATTGCTCAGAATTGCTCAAACCAGTGAGCAAATATAATGGTACATTCTGAACAAACTGTGAGTGCTGCCCTATTGTGAACTCCACAGAAAGGAAATTACAATGATTGAGTCATATGGTCACAAGTATGAAGTTTTGCTATAGTAAGGAGATCGTGAGAAAAATGCTAGAATAGCCTGTGCCATTTTTGTTATTGAAAGAAAATACATGAGTCAAAAACTGTTTTATTAGTGGGAAAAACTACCAACATTCAAAATTGCAAACAATATCTGCAAAATGAGGAAGCAGAAAGGAAAAATAATTTACAGAAAAAAAAATCCTAGTAATTAGTGGTGATTTACTTTATCTGTCCTAGAAAAGTGTAGCAATTGGAGATCTATAAAAAAGACATAAATTCATGTTTCACTATATATAAAGAAGTAATTTATTGGCAGCTGCTTCTCATAATCAAGTTTTATTAGTCTTTTTTACTTGCTTTTTATGTACAATAAGAAAAAAGGTATCTATAGGCCTATTAAAAATTTCTTTCTTTGGTTCGCAGTATCAGTATTTCAGACAAAAAGCATGCAGCTTATAGTTCTTTTGATACCTTTGTGGTACCAGCTGCATGAAAAGGGTAAGGAAGGGTGTTGTCTTTTGTAAGTGTAGCTGAAATACCCTAAAGTTTGATTAATTTTTTTTTCTTCTCTGTATATGTCATTTCTCATTAAAATTAAGCGGGACATTTTTCTGTGTCTAATTGTGACATTTTTATTGTGCCTTAATCAAAAACTGCAAGAAATTCAAGACATTTAAAGGAGAAATATAGGTGGCAGCAAGTTAAACTAGGAATTTATTTAACACATGCTGTTTTAGATGCACACACACTCGTAAGCAGAGGTCATAAATCTACAGCCCTCTTGAGCAATAAGGGAGGGGAAAGAAAATCAATTCTAATCTGGGCAGCAGTGCTAGACCTCATAATAACAACTTCTTCATACACCTGAGGCACTTAGTAACATTCTGTTTAAATTTTCAGCAAAACCTTTTAGTCTGTAATAAAAAAAGGTGGGAGCAGTATAACTTTTTATAGTTTGCTTCCTTTATTTAGTAGTTGTTAGTTTTCTTGTCTCTGCAACCATTAACATCCAGATTTAATACAATAACCCTGCAGTTCATTGCCACAAGGGTTTAAAAGCTTTGTTGGCAAATATGTTGCCATTAAAGGATATACTGTGTGAGCAGTCTTTCAAGCCATCACTGAGATATGGGATTTACTTTTCTATTTTGTTTTCTCAAGTGTAACTTTATAAAATTGGGTTATGTCATTGTTCTTGAACTAACTTGCCCTGTATCTTAGTAATTTAAAGTTCATGGGAAGAAAATTAATTTGATTTCTGTGCAGTTCATAGAATCATAGAATCAGCCGGGTTGGAAAAGACTTCTGAGATCATCAAGTCCAACCCTTGATCCACTACCACCACAGTTACTAGACCATGGCACTAAGTGCCACATCCAGTCTCCAGGGACAGAGAATCCACCACCTCCCTGGGCAGCCCATTCCAATGTCTGATTACCCTCTCTGTAAAGAATTTCTTTCTAATATCCAACCTAAACCTCCACTGGAAGAGCTTAAGACCATGCCCTCTTGTCTTACTGATAGCTGCCTGGGAGTCAGAATAATTAGTAATTTTTTTTCTTTGGCATTTGGGTTTTTTTCTGTGTGAAAAGTGGGCTGTATTTTTTTATTAAAGAAAGTTCATCATCTTCTGTTTTGAAAAAAAAAATTTAATGTATTTCTAAGCCAGTTAATGTGTAACCTGGAAGTCTAACACTTCATAGATTCAATAAATGAACAGAAAAAACCTGTGCATAATAAATATTTCTAATATGTTGTTTTAGAATGTGTGATAGATTTTAGAAGTATGTGGATATTCTTTCTAAATGCAACTAAATGGATACATTTAGGTGTACTTATATATTTTTTAAAGAGTTGGTTAATCTTAAGCTTGTAAGTAATTGAATTATGGTCAGACTAGGTTTTCTGTCACAAACTCTTCTCCTTCCTCTTCCTTTTGCCTTTATTCACAAGTCCCTTTCTCTCAAATTGGTGAAACTGTACTTCTTAAAACCATTTACAAATACAGTTTCCTTCTATATATAGTACACAATTTTACTATTCTTAGTTTTCCATCAGAATATTGTCCTGTATTTCAATCACATTAAACCACATAATCAATCAAGCTACAAAGGTATGCAATTTTTAAACTGTGGAGATTTGAGAGCAAGATTTGACTTTTTCAGCTAAGATTACAATATTTAAAGTGTAATTAATCACATAGGAAGATTTACTTTATTTAAGACAAAAGCTAATTACATAGTTAAATGCTTACACCACATTCCAAATGTAATCAAGATCAATCAAAATTTCTGTGTCACAGGTATTCTCAGTGAATTTTCCACAATCTTATGTGAGATTCCTTGTTGGTAATCAATAAATGCAAACCTTGGTGCATCTGTGTTCTTTATGAAATACTTGTCTCCGTTTGTTAGCTCTTAAAGAATAAGCTTCATGAACTGCAGGGCCACTCTCTCAATTTCTTAGTTATTCATTTTCAAGCACTACAGCAGTTAATTAAATTTGCCAAAAAGTCATGTGTAGTTTAAAATCTGAGTTTGATTTCCTTTAAATGAATAGTAAATAATTACTGCTAAAGCAGGAAAAATCAGATATTGAGAAGCTGGATAATTGAGAAACTGAGAATTATGTTTTTCCTACAATATTTTTCTTTTCATGTCCTCCTTTATAATTGCATTCCCATCTCTCCCTATTTATTTCTGTGTTTGCAGAGATTTATTGTTCATGTTTGGCAGCATGCCAGTACTGTGAAGCATATTTTGCTTTGCTTTACACTCTCTGTATTCCATAAATCAACTTTTCAGTGGCTGTGTGTCAGGTACTGGTAAGTGTGAAGATATGATAATATCAACAACAATAATAATAATAAACTGAATTTATCTGGAATTAATTCACTATAATATACAGGGCTGAAAATACAGTGAGAGTCAAAGACTACTTAACCTTCCTGTGATCTATGGAAAAGTGGAGATTCTCTGCTGACAAAGAAATCTGGGTTAGATAAAGATTAGAGTCACCATTACCACAACCCTCCTGGTGTCATATTTAGCAGCGATCGATTTTAGGAGGCAGTGAGTGCAGCAGCTAGGAACGTGGAAGAGATGGGAGGAAAATCAGGTGTTTGTGGCAAATCAGGGAAATTAATTTTTCATAACTTAGGGTCAGTGTTCAGTTTAGGTGAAGCGTGATAAAGCCAGCACCCAGAAATAATACTCAGAGACCTCATACCCTGTGAGAGGCTGGAGGACTTGAGGTTTTGCAGACTGAGATCCCAGCCTCCTATGCACAAGGAAGGTAAAAATGAGGGGCAGATGAACAGTTTGATTCCACTGCACTGCCCTGATGCAATGCCTGGTGGTGGGGAAGGGTATCCCCTTCTTAATGCAAAGTATAGTGTGTGGCCTGCTGCCTTAAGCCTGTCCTAGCTGCCAGCATAGTCTGAAAGAGTGGCTTTTAAGGAAAAGTGATATATGAGTTCTCAGTTTCAGTGTTGCTCACTACCAGTAAACTTGGGTCTCTGTTTAATTGAAGCAATACTTTAGTATAAGGATTAAACTTCTTACAATTTTTCACAATCTTTTAAAGTGTATTCTTTGGAAAATAAATGTAGAAAAATTCATTTATATAAAACTCTGATATATTGCTGTTGATGAAAAGTCTGACATAATAGGAATAGTTTCTTTCTTATGACTCACAATAATATCCAATTTTTTCCCTCTAATTTTTTAATACAACACTGTAATTGGAAGTGAATTTAATTATTTTTCTTGGCCACTCTAGGTACAGAGATCCAGAAATAAGCAGTTACGCGAGCTGTTTCCAGATGGATTTAGTATTCATCACGCAGGAATGCTGCGGCAAGACAGAAGTTTGGTTGAGAACTTGTTTTCTAATGGACACATCAAAGTCCTGGTTTGTACAGCTACACTCGCGTGGGGTGTCAATCTGCCTGCTCATGCTGTTGTTATTAAGGTAAGAGCTTTCCCTACTCTGCAAACAGGTTGCCTTTTTTAAAAAAAATCTGTAAATGCATATAGATAGCAAGACCTTTATTGTGAGTTTTGGGCCTGGAGGGGAAATGTCTAAATGACTCGAAATGTTATTTATATCTCATTACACTGATTCTCTCCAATGGGAGTCTAGTTTGTATAGTAAAAATTTAAATATATCAAAGATTAAGAAAGGATTAGTTAAAGTACACTTCTGAAATCATGCTGTATTTGCCTAATTTCAGTATTCAGCTCATCAGGATTATATTCGTGTGTATTTATGTTAATTTTTATTAACTTTTCCTCAACCAGGGAACACAAATATATGCTGCAAAAAGAGGCTCCTTTGTTGACCTTGGAATTTTAGATGTCATGCAGATATTTGGTCGAGCTGGACGGCCTCAGTTTGACAAATTCGGAGAAGGCATCATTATTACAACTCATGATAAACTCAGTCATTACCTGACTCTTCTTACTCAGCAGAATCCAATTGAAAGCCAGTTTCTTGAAAGCCTTGCAGACAACTTAAATGCAGAGGTAACCTTTGATTCATTTAGAGAAACTAGCAAACTTTAAAGGGTTAACATTATTTGAAACAAAAATGCAATGTTTTCACACTTAACAAAATTTCCATTGTATGTATTTTATTACTGTTAGTCTGTAGGTGTGTATGTTTAAGAGGAGTGAACTGTTACATATATGAAAGTGTGGGGCCTTTTACAAAAGGCAGTAGGCATTCGAAGTAGGATGGGGGGTCAAAATACCATTAAGATAAAACTGTAGAAACACAACTTTCACTTTTTAATCAGAAGTGCTGCATTACAACTTAGTAAGCGTTCTGCCTAACTACAAATTAAAATCCACAAAAAGTTACAGCCTGTCTTTCTGTGTATAAACAAATTCATATATTTGACTGCTATACAGGAACAATAATGTACTTGGCTTGAGCTCTTCTTTCAAAGGCACTGGACATTTTTTCAGTTAAAGTCAAGCTAAACTGAAATGTCTAGTGACATAAAACAGATTATCCCTTTGAAAGATGTGTTTGGTCTATTAGGAATAGTCTTTTTAAGATGCTTGATCATTTTAGCTGCATAATTCTTAAATATTTGTTTATTTTCACCACTTTTAAAGTCTATGTGTTAATCAGTCATAAATAATAATTTTAAAAGGATATTCTGAAAGTGAGCAGATACAGTGACCTTTTAAAATGTTGAGATTCATTCCTTGATTCCTTACAAATGACAGAGTTTGATCATTCATGATTTTAGTTGTTTGATTTTTTTCTTTTTAAGTTGTTTCTTCATAAGTTGTACCTTCAGTTCTTGTTAACAGGAAAAATCTCTGCCCAAGTACAGTCATACATCAAACACAGAATAAGGTTTAACTATATTCCAAGTGTTTCCACACACAAATGTAGGGGAATGAAAATACTGACACCTATCTGTGCTCACAGGTCCCCCTCTTTACCTCAAAGCCCTGGAATGATCTGAGAACAAGGAGGGAGAGAGAAACTGATCTCCCCTGGAACATGAGACACAAATGTAATTAAAAGGAGACATTTGCAATTTTCCCATTTCTCTTTCTACCTCAAAGAAAAGAGGAAAAATAAGTGGAAGGCATACATGCCATGGGCAGATGGTACTGCTCTCAATCCTTTCCTTCTGACAACACTTACGAACCTGGAGATAGATACCTCTGAATGTTCTGTAAGTGGAACTGGATGGATATTCAGTTATTTGAAACCGCATCATAGCAATTTACACATAAGCAGTAATAACTTAAATCCTAAAGATTTTTTGGTTTTGAAGGCCAGGATTACCTGTGTTATTGTTCAGCACCCTGATAAGTCAGGAGAGAGAGATCTGTGCCATTTTACTAGGAAAGAATCCAGCCAGATTTCATAGAAAAGCTTTGTTCATTTTCTTGAGATAGACAAAGTAGATGAGGAAACAAGAGTTGGACAGTCTTTCCTTCACAGCAAAGGATTTTTCTACCTTTTTATTTTTTTAATATTAGAAATTTAGTTTTCCTGTTTCACAGAGGGCCTTCAAGTTAGTGAATAATTACAAAGACAGTAAAATAAATCCCTATTGTGAACTGTGTCAGAGAAGATCTGTATGATTGACATACTGTGAAAAGCACATGGAATAGCTATATGCTATTGTTCTTTCAGGCTTCATCTGCATTACTCAAATAGTCTTAAAAGGTGTGTGGATGTGCAGGTCTGCCCACTTGTGTTATACCAGGAATTTCAAGAGCTCCAGCAGAAAAGCTGGCTTTTGTTTGGAAAATGCTTTACTGAGATAGCATAAAAAATCTTGCTGGTTAGTTTAGCAAAAGAAATTTTCAAAGGCAGTACAACATCTCTCTATAACTAGCCGGAACTAAAAGTGAATAAGAAAAAGGAAAAAAGATAATTTTGACCAATGGCAGTACAAGAATTAATCACCCTGCTCATAAATAAGGCTGCCTGAAATGTAAGATCTGAAACAGTCTGTCTTCTTACAGTAGGGGACATGCAGGAAGTCTGATTTTTTTCTGTGCTGAAAATTTTTGTAGTAAGTGATGATACGGAAGATGTGATCATATATGAGGAATTGAAGATTTAACTTGATGAACTAGGAGTCCCAATCCTATTCCTATCCTCTCACTGAGAATGCTTAGTTGAGAAAGTATGAGATGTAAGCTATTAGTTTTCAATGTGTAATATTCTGTAGAGAAATAGAGGTTTTAATGCGGAGCATGTTTTTCCTCTGATCTGAGATGTAGTTTCAAAATGCACGTATTGTCCAGCAGGGCCAGAAAGTTGATTTTTTTTTTTGGTGGGTTGGGTTTTGTTTGTTTGGGGTTTTGTTGGAGTTTTTTTGTTTGTTTTTTTTTTGGTTGGTTGGTTGGTTTTTTGTTTTGTTTTGTTGTTGTTGTTTGTTATTGTTTTTTACATATTTGGTTATAATTACACTTCAGGATTCTTCTTCCCTTTCTTCTTTTCCACTGTGAAGATGTCCAAGGTATTCATTTTACAGGAAGTATTTAGAATGTCTTAACAAAATACAGTGTAGCAAATGTCTGATTGTATCTTGTTTGTTTCAATATGTTGCTGTACTGGATAGGAAATTAAGGTGCCAAAATGCTGCTAGCCTTGACTTTGGTGCAGTTAGGACCAAAAAAATAACACTGAAGGTTAAGTAGACCTGGTTGGTTGTCAGAATATAAAACTATCTTAATTTATCTCAGGTTTGTGATTTCAACACAAGTTTTCAAAGGTCTTCACTTTATTTTCCCGTCTTTTCCCTGCATTTAATAGTAAGTACTCATCTAGCTTAAAAACTGTTTAATAAAAAATCGTTGAGACTTGGAAAGGTAAATACCATTCTCTTTCACCAGATGAGTGTGGCCAAATGGATACTTAAGGGAGAGGGAAAAAAGGCATGAAAAAGCAAAACATTCAAGGGAGGAATGGCTCTGTGAGCTTAGAATAGTAATGTTAACAGTAATTATGAAACAGTAAGTGTCCACATGAAAACCAATGAGTTGCAGCGTTTTTAGATAAAACTGACAACAATAAAAGCAATCTTACTTATGAAGCTTTACTTAGGTTTTTACCTAAAAGGGGACTGATTCATTTTTCTGGGGAAGTACATATTTCAACTGAGTAGTTTGTTTTGAAATGTGTACAAGTTACTGAAATTCTTTCCAGGAAAAGAGGAAATCTCATTAGAAATTTAGTAACTTTTAGCAGTTATTGAGTAGTTCTCTGAAAAATATTGCTAGAAGACACTGCAGAAATAACCTGGTTACACTGAAGGTGTAAAATTAAGAAGTTAATCCTCTGGCTCTGTTAAAATAGTACAACAAAATAAGAAAAAAGAAATGGAATAGAACAATGATTCCATTTCGTAGTAGGTAGTCACCTAAACTTATCCAATCAAGGAGATATATAGGAAATATGTGAAGTACAGTATAATAAAAATTACTTTTAAGTGCAGCACTTAATTTGAAATATGGGGAAAAGTGCAGAAAAAGGACAAACTAGTTTAGACAGAATTTTTTTTTCAGCTTTTATGTAATTCTAGTGTTATCTGAAAAGAACGGTGTACTCAAGGCTTTAAATTACAGAAGATTCCACAGCTGCAGTGCAGTTACAGGAGCAGATGATGCAGTTAGAATTTTCTTAATCATGATAAATGGTTGTTAGTAGAAATAGCAATGGAGTACAATAGAATAACAAAGGCATGAAACCTACATTTTTTTGTTATCTGATGTGTGTGATATTACTTATTCTTCTGCCACAACATGCAGGAAAAATTAGTGCCTGCCAGAAGATATACGGAAGAACAACAATACTTTGAGCCCTTACAAGGAGCTATTCTGTTAGAATTTTTTGGAAAGTAACTTCATCACTTCCTTATAATTGGAGTCAGTCTAATCTTCTGTGTATGCTGATTTGATCTAAGTTAGTGGAATCGTCTGAGACAGGTGGTTCAGAAATCGTTATGTTTATCTGGAAATGACTACTCCAACGGGCTACAGCATTCTGGAAAAAGAACCCTACATTTTAAAACATGCCATTTTATTTATCAATAGATAGTCTTAGGAAGCACATTCAGTTTTGGTCATCTTTTGTCCCTTGGACGGTAACAATATGTGTAGACAAAATATATGTTTGTTGACTGATTTGATACAGAAATCAAGACAGTATGCTGATGCCCAGTGTCATCTTTTCCATAATAGAGCCTTGTTAGCACCAGGAAATCTGCACCTATGTATAATGAAACAACATATTGTAGGAGCATAATCTGCTTTTATTACAAGTCATTTAGGAAATCTGAATGCTTATGCCCTAGTTGTAAAGAGAAACGAAATTAAAGGCCAGAAGCACTGCTGAATTTTTTTAACTCTTCATTTGTTATGGATGTATTAGTAGCTGAAAGAAGGGCAAGTAAAATGAAGGCAGCTTTTGAAACTATGGGAAGACTCAGTGTTTCCACAAGAATATGAAACTTCTTTTATCTAGACTGGATCTCTTGGCAGAAATAAGTAGATGGTAAGAATGATGCAGATATTTGAGGTAATACAGTATATAATCCCAGCTACACAATCACTAAGTGGAATTGAGAGCCTTGAATTTTGTACTTAGGTTTATGTTGCACAGGAGAGAAAATTTCACAGTAATGCAAACAAATTGCAGTATTTCTAATCCCCACTTCAAAATTAATTTCCTAAAAATGGAAAATTTTCAGAGAGGATAGGCAAAGGAATAAATCAGCTTCTGTAAAAGGAGCACACCAGTTTTACTGCATGCTTTAGGTGAGAACAAAGGCAAATCAAGATTATATGACAGAGTTTTTTGAAGTAATGAGTGATACGGCAAAAGATTGCATCTCTTCAGGGACAAGAACCAGGAAATATTGGCTGAGATGAGCAGGTTTAGAAAACACAGAAGGATGTCAGCTGAGTGGTTAGAACCTCCCAGAACCCTCTGCAGGTATCTGTATCTAAAAAGAACAATTAAAAAATTGTCCAAAAATTGAAGAAAAATCCAGTGAAGGATATCAAATGCAAAGGCAACACATTTAACTAAAGACATTGAGATGTAATAGTTTAAGAATTTGGGAGAAATTTATGTGTTGCTTGTTCCTCATTGCCACCTTTTGCCCTTCAGCATTTGCTGTTATCTAACCTCAGAGACAGCATGCTGGCCTTGCTCTTAAGAGAGCTACAGAGTGGGTAAACCTGAAATACTCACAACTTCACTGAGCTGACACCAAAATCAAGACTCTGAATGTGTGTGTCAGCACATCAATCCACTGAGAATTCTCTCCTGCAGATCTGAGTTCAGTTTTGTGGATTTTTTCTGCTAAAAATTAGCAGAAGAGTAAATGGTCGGTGATGATCTACAAAGGCATACAGATACCCTTTTCCTTTCTTTGCTGAAGTTCTGCCACTGGGCATAATGGAGTGTACAAAGGAATAAAATAAATGGTTAGGGTACTTAGTTGAGAGGAGTGAGCTCTGGGTCAGTTGACCAGCTGGCAAACAGAAAATACCTACGGCTGTATTTTCTGGAAATACAGGAAGAAAGATAAGATGCGGGGGATGTGGTTTAATTAGACCATAAACTTTAACTTATCTGGGAACTATCATCAATAGCTCATACGGTGCAGGTCACCATTCCTTCCCTAATCATTTCCACCCGATAGAGCCCTCCCTGACATCCGCAGCTGGACTCCAGCTTGTTGCTGGGATGACTTCTTTCCCCAGAGAGGTTAGAAAATGATTTGCAGTGCTGGACAGTAGGGATGCCTTCCCCGGCGCATGTGCCTTTACTTGCACATGCTTATGATTTTGGTCTGAAGACAGGAATGTAGAAGGTGGTGACTTGTTTAGTTTGGACAAACCTCTTAATCTATATTTTGCCTTGAAAGAGTGGATTCTCAGAAGAGACAAAGAATGCCTTCAGAGCCCTTCCTAAATAAATCACTCAGGAGCTGGGTGACTGAATGGCTAATCTGGGTATAGGGCAAAGCATGGGAGATTCTGTCCCACCTGGGACAATTCTATAACATTAAGAAATTATTTCAGAAGCTGTACAGGAATAAGACCACAGTCACTTCAGATGCTGAAATAGTAATTCAAAATACACTGGTTTCCAAAGCAAACAGAAAACTGCTTATTAGGTTGTTAGAAAGTTTCCTTGGTCTCTTGCGTTAACAACAAATACTTGATTCATATATAAAAATTTTTCTTTGTGTAATCTGACTCAATTATACAAATATAGCAGATATGTTATATTTATAAAAAAGACATATTTTAAAAGGGCAGTGTATTATGTTAAATGATAAATTCAATATGAGTAGCATTTTTATGTGCTTTTTCTAATCCATATAGAAATAGCAGAAAGAAAAAAATTCGTTTTTCAAAAACTGCCCTCAAAAAGCCATGCTACTTATATCTGTTTACACTTTTTTGAAAATCAATAATGTTAATCTTGATAAAGTGTAGGCCATAGCATTTGTGGGAAAAAAATATTTAACGAAAATAAATATCAGTAAATACTACTAAGTACATTGCTCAGTGATGGCAACATCAGCCATGGAACAATTAGTCAAAATTTTGTGATGGTGATTATTGTTTTCATTTAAAATTACATGAATTGAATTAACTTAGTACATTTATTTGTATTTGAACAGTGAAAAATAAAAAGCGTTTTATGACAACTGGTACAATCGGACAATACAATGTCAATATAGTAAATATTTCTACTCATTGATTATTCCATCTGTATCTAAATGCCTGTTACATGGTTAAGGAAATGCTGGGAACTTCCATCATTCATACTGTTTTAACAAAGGATAAATTTTCAGTCTATAGGAACTTTACTTGAACACTAGATGGCAGCAAATATTTAGAAATTGCTCTGGGGGTTTTTTTTGTATCTGCAAATTATTCATTAAAGTTGGGTGAAGAAGGAAAGTGCTGTATTAGATTTCAGTACCATATCTGAAACTCAATTGTATTTCTCAACCACTTTTTTCCTTCGGTTTTGCTTTTAACTTACGAAAATAATTAGAATAGAATAGAAATAGAATGAGATATTTGAACAAATCAGGCAAAAAAAAGTGAGGTGTTTACTTTTTTTAATTATCAGACTTCACTGTCCTCAGTAATAAGAATATTATGTTTTCACGACTGTGAAAGTGATTGTTGAAAATGCTACTATTTGGCTATGTTGTTACGCTATTTCAAGTTGTGTGCTGAAAGATATTTGAGTCATGGAAAGAAGCCAGATGTTGAAAATAACCTGGGTACAAATCGAGTAATAGTAACCTGTGGGCTGTGTTCAGCATTTTCCCTGAAGAACTGAATGCTTTTGTAGCTGCTTCATTGCATCATGTAGTATATACTTTGAGAAAACAAAGTGGGAAATGGGGCTTCCCCCGACCTCCTTATGCTCTTGAAGAACAAAATATCACTTGAAAAATGTGTAAAACAAGGCCTGGGGTTACTCCATGCTATTAGACATTAGTAACAACAAGGTTTTGCTGGAATGAAGTTATTTTAACTCAAGGCAGATTTGGCTTTCATTATTATTTTTTAATAGATATTTATGTTATTTCAAAAAGAATTTCAATACTGTTAGAAAGGTCTAGATACTTCAATCTGAACATGCATATGTATTCACTTAGTTCCATAGGCTGTTTTTTTTTTAATTTTTGCCAAGTCATGTGGAACATTTATATGAAATCCAAACACCAATAAAACAAAAATAGCTCTAAAAACGTGGTAATGGATCACAAAACTTTGGTAAGAGGGAATTTTGCTTGTTTTAAACAATTAGTGACAATCAAAAAAAGTTTTGTTCATGGGACATGCAGAAAATATTAAATTCTCCTGGTAAAATCAGGTTAACTGGATTTAAGTGGTGAAATGCTTCTCATGACTGTAGCCAATACAAAATAGAGCTGTAGTTATTAAGTAAAAGTGTGTGTGGTCAATAATTTGGTGATAAAAGTATTGAATTCACAAAAAAAGTCACTTAGTAAAAAAAACGGGTTTGTGATACCTGATTTATCCTTGAAATATAAATAAACATGTGTATATATGTATATATATGTTCATATTATCTGTTTAATTTGGTTATGTTTTCATATAAAAAAGATGTAGCAGGTACCTGTAGGTTTGATTTGCCAGATACAGAAGAAGAAAACTGTTTATAGAAACTGTGTATAATGAGATTGCCAAGTATGAAGTCATGATGAAGAAAAATCCTAAAGATTCTTGGTATCATTTTGTTTAGGACCTGGACCAGATAACGCTTTCACATTGTTATGAAGAAATTAATCTTTTAAATGTAATGTTTTTCTTTTAAAGTACTTTTCTTAAAATTACATTGGCCATATTGACAAAAGAATTATTTAGTTTTTGTCTTTTTTTTTTTTAATAACAAACTTGCTCAATACCATCTTTTAATCGTAAAAATCATAAGTGGTGTAGGAAAGATCATTTATTGTTACTGTATCTATACTATTATGTCAAAGAATACCGTGTTATTAGATGTTCATAAGATAAAGATGCGTAAATGATTAAAGTTATTGTCTTATGGTTATTTCAAAATTATTTGAGTTGAAAACATCCTGACACTTTCTTTAATTTAGTGCTCCTACTCTGAATTCCATGTGTTTTTAGCCAAATACAAATGTGCAATTGTAACATATAAACTTAATTTTGTCTCTTTTCCTGCTTCCAGATTGCTCTTGGTACAGTAACTAATGTGGAAGAAGCAGTAAAGTGGATAAGTTACACTTACCTTTATGTACGGATGAGAGCAAATCCATTAGTATATGGCATCAGTCACAAAGCTTATCAGGTATAAAATGCATTTTTAAAAAAAATCTGTAACCTGTTCTGGGTCTGTAATCCTTCCCTGATGTGAGGATAAATATTTGCTATTTCTACTTAACCTGACATCAGCAATTCTTTTAAAGTGCTTAGAAAAAGGAAGATATTTTCTGTAGCAAAGTGTTTTTTACACTGAATTATGAGGCCCCTTCTGTTCACATAAAAATACGTTTTAACTGGTCAAGTTATGCTCCAAAGAACACCATTCATTCTTATCAGTCAGTTACTGTAACTTAGCCTGTTTTCAGTGTTTCAGTTTTGTAGGCTAGATACAAATGATAAAAGAAAGCATTTTTTAGTTGCTTGATTTCCCCCCATCCCTGTCAGCTTTCGTTTTAGAATGTTTCATGACATGGCATCTTATAAACTATAAAATGACATTTTTAATTAATTGTGCAATGTTTTCTTTCTTGGGATTTATTAAGATTTTTTTATTACTTTGTTTTGAATTTTTTTTTGCTTATTTAGAAGTGTTCCATGCAGTGATATGAATCAGAGCACAGTTACATAAAGGTTTTTTACCCAATTTATTTTCATTATCTGTAATTTTTAGGAGGTTTAATAGCTTACAGATTATCTATATCTTGTTACTTTTTTTTTGGTATGCCTATTTATAAACGTTTCATGTTAACATAGTTGGATATAGTCAACCTCACAGCTGAATGGTAACTGCAGTTTATTTCACATGTCATGAATCTCTTTTGTGACTTCATAATTTGTCTTGACATTGTGAGCAGCAGTTTTTTAGCATGCAGAGGTAAATGTCAGGAGAGAGGTTTTTGATATCTTTTGTCTCTGATAGTGGAAGGTGCAGTGGAAGTGGGCGGGCTATTGTTAAGCTTCTGCAGACACCGTTATACCTCTGGTCATCTCAAGTCTGTTTTCTGTAAAAAGCTGTATAGTACATTACCATATGTTAATATAACACAGACCACAAAGTAACAGATAAATGAAAAACAAAAATTGATTTGCTGTGAATGTTGTTGTCTCGTTACTATAAATTCCTTTTTTTTTCCCCACCATCAAATTTTAGATTAAAAGAAATATAACCATGTTGGTGATAACGGGTGAAAAAAGTAACAAAACACTAACAGAAATATTTTTTATAAATTTAAAAAGCAGTGAACAAGAGTTACTCCTCCTTCCCTTGCTCTTGTGTTTTTATTCAGCGCTGAGAAAATAGAGATTGCCAGCACTTGTCATTTTCTGCTACTAACCTTCTTCCTGCCCCTTTTGATTTGATGTGCTAATACTAGATGTTCTTATTTTTGTGTTAAGGCAGTAACAAATTATATCAATATGAAGTGTTACTGTTTCATGTAGGAATAAAACCAATGCCAATCCCCTTATTTTCTGGATAAACCAGTTTTAAATTTCAAAGCTACTGTTTTATAGATAGTGTGAGGATGCTATAGTGCCAGGTGCAGGCATAACCAAGGATTTGCTCAGTTAGACAATTCTGTTCTTCTGTTCTGAATATAGGTATTCAATTTTCACAATTAGCATCTTACTGTTTTTTAGTAATGTTGCAGCATGCCAATTCCTATCTGTGTTTTGACTGACAACCAGTGTTACCCATACAGAATCCATATGTCCATCATGGATCATGCTTCCCAGCTGTTTCATGGGGCTGAGATGATGCAAACTCATTCTGCTTTCCCTTTCCACTGTCACTCACCTCATCCAGTAGTTACTTCAGGGCACCAAAGGTCCGGCCTGTCCACATGATAGGATGTGTTGTGCTGCACAGGGAGACCAGGGCGTGTGTGCACCTGCCATGCACCAACACATTCGGCACCCCACATGTTGTCTCTAGGACGTTTCTGGGCTACACCCAGGAGTAGACTACTGCAGGTCCACAGCTTTGATTTGTCATTTTTCAAGTTGTTTGACAGAAGTACCAATAATGCCTTTGACTGATTTGTGAAAATGGCCAAAATTCTTAATGAGCAGCAAGAGGAAATAAAGAGTGGAAGGGGAAAGTGGAGCAAATGCATATGTTGTGTTAGTGAAGGCTGTAGTATGAATTACAGGATTTTCTTATACTTCTAGGGTTCCAAAGAAACAGTATCTGTGTTTTTAGAATAAACTCTTTTGTCTATTTTCTCCTCTTTTTGGTTCCACTCTTTGGTGTTCCCACAGTAAAGGAAAGCTTTTCATCCCCATAAGCCTTATGCTTAGAACGTGTACAAAAGTTAGAGGAGTGTGTGCCCTACATTTCTCTCAGTAAGCTAGAGAAAACAATGTGGATAATAATTCATTTGTCATGAATTGTAATGTACTTTATCATGCATTCTTAAATTTCCATGTATATACTCCAGACCTGCTCAGTTTCTTACTGTGGACATGCCAAGGCTCATATAAGAGTAAAAGTTGTTCTAGGATGGATCTTTTACTTTGTGAGATTTCTAATTATGCAAGTTCAACAAGAAGGTTGCAAACCATGGATTCTCTAGACTCAAATATTGTTTCACAGCCTTTTCAAGTTGGTGGCCTTTCCTTTAAAGTTAAAACTTTCTATTTGTAAAAAATGTTAGTTTACTGTTAAAGACAAAAGATTGGCAGGTAATTTGGACTGCCAAAAGAGTAGAGGAGTGTTTTGATTTTTTTTTATTTTTATTTTTTCCCTGAATGGTTTTAAGAAATAAATGTTAAACACCTGGCATCTGGGTCACTCTTTTTTTGACCACCTCTGCTCTGAAATCTGACCTCAATGCATGACTTACTATTGAGAAAAGCAGTCTAGACCTTTGCCATCTTAGCTTTTGACTTGAAAATGAGGCAAGCCATAACTAAGGAGAAACAGCTTCAGAGTAACTGGCAAAGACAGAATATTAGGAACTAGCCTTGCAGCTGCTTCGTGGAGATGACTGTGTTTGTCTGCAGCTTCACTGACTGTGAGATGAAGCGCCTCAGCACAAAGATGAAACTGAATCCTGCTCCAGTGAAAACCAGGACAAGCCAAGGCATAACAGTTCTTAAAGCCTGCTCCTTTTTGTCATCTTGATCATGTATGTGTGTTGCAGGTTTATCAAGAGGGCAAGTATAACTTACTCTGTAGAAAATCTGAACTATATACAAGCCCTGACATAAGAATGCTGGCTGAGGACTAGAATAGAGTTTTTGTCTTTTCAAATTTGGTGACTAACATTGCTTGTCTAATTAGAGCCATATCTTAGGTGCACATATTCCAAAGGGTTAACATGACTGTGAATCCCTTTTCACCCATCCCTGTCAGTGGGTATTCCAAGTGCATGATGTGGAAACACACAATTATACAGCAGTCCCACTCAGATTGGAGTTTTATGTACTAATGAGATAATGCGCATTATTACTTGGATAAAGTGTGCAAGTTCCTGAACTTTGATATGAATAGAAATGACGCTGGGCACAGCAAACTCCTTGTGTGCTCTTAACACGAATGTTACTGTATGTCTGTTAACTCAATAATTAGAATATCCCAGTTGACATATCCAAAGCTCTTGGGGATGTTAAAGGTTTTTTGCTAGGAAACATTTAAGCTATTCAATTTGAAGTTTAATCTATAGGATACAACTTAAGGATACAGCTTAAGAATACAAATAAAGCTATCCTCTTGTCAACTAACCAGGCAAGGTATATCATCAACCATTTTCATAAACAGAAGATGCCCTAAGGCGGCATGTTTTTGTGAAGTGATACAGTAATGATAATTTAATGAAGAATGTGTTATCATTTATTTCATAATCATGCTCCTGTTTCATAAGTAATATTGGTCTACATTGTATTGATAGAATGCAAAGCATTGCAAAAGAAATATTATTCTAATCATTTTCTCCTGTGCGTACGGTTTTTGGTCAATAATGTCAGTGTAACTGTTATTAGCGAGATCTCAGGAAATTCTCGACTCAGTAACTGTACCTTCCTTTTATCTGATTTCTGACTTTGCGTGATTGGATTATCTCAATAAAACTATTTATTTAACACTTTTTTAAAATGCAAGTACATATGTCTGTTTCATATCTAGATGGATCCAGGTCTAGAAAAGCACAGAGAACAATTGGTAATTGAAGTCGGCAGAAAACTGGACAAAGCCCGCATGATCCGCTTTGAAGAACGAACTGGCTTTTTTTCTTCAACAGATTTAGGCAGAACTGCGAGCCACTACTATATTAAATACAACACTATAGAGGTAAAAGATGATGTTCTGTTTCTGGGGGTTTTTTCCTTCTTTTTGAATGTATACCCAAAATAGTTGTTAGATATTACAGAATATATAGCTGATTTTGTTCACCGTGTTTTCAAATCATATTTACTGAAATGGAGAGGGAGGAAATAGGAAAAAAGATATTAAATATCAAGCAGCACTGAAAAATTAGACTTGGTGTGAAGTGGGATTTGAAATTTCTGTAGTCTTTTTCAGTACTTTTAGGAGAATTATAAGGAACATTTTGATATCCACAGTGTGTGCAACCATTAGTACATGATAACACATTGAAGTATAGTGTCTGATAACAGACAAGCTTCTGAGATTGCCAACCTTAAACAACTTTTGGCACTGTAATCAGATTGTGTTGTAAACATGTACAAAATTTGGTAGTGTTGGAAACTTGATTTGATGTACACATGCATATTAAAACCTTTCCTTTATAGAAAATAAATAATTTCCTTGAATAAAAGCTGAAGACTCAGCATTACTAATTTTTAACTGTTTATTGTCACTCTGTATAATTAGTCTCACATATTTATTTACTCAGATATGTTCTAGACTTTTTTTTTTAAGTGGCCACATTGCATGTCTCTTGATTTTGGGGTGGCCAAATTTCTAGGGACTTTTTTTCTAAAACTGCTGAAAAGTCATTCTTTCAGCAATTCTACGTTGTTCCTGTTGAAATTGCGTCACTCTGATCTTCCAATAACTTATTTTAACTTTATATGCCTTTTCAAATTTTTGTTAATGTTTCTTTGTTTTGTGCTATATGTGTATTTTTATTTTCAGTATTAAATCTATTCTTTTTATTTTTAATAGACTTTCAATGAATTATTTGATGCTCATAAAACAGAAGGTGATATTCTTGCTATAGTATCAAAAGCTGAAGAATTTGAACAGATAAAGGTAAAGTTAAAGAATGTCTTGAAACTAGACACTTCTGTAGTACTTACTCCGTAAATATTGTCTACCGACACAAATTTTGTTAAATATTAAGCACCATTATAAAATGTTTTCTAAGTAGGCATAATATGCTCTAACTCAAAGTTATACATAGTTCAGCCTGAATATAGTACACATTTAATAACTAACTATGGATCTTTGAGAATTTCTTTCCAATGCTTTTAAGAACTTTTCAGCTCCTCAATTATTAACAGGTGAAGCTAAGTGTCCATTGGAATAGTGTGCCCAGGGATGAGATAGTTTTTCTGTTTGAAGTTTAAAGCATTATTAGATGTCTCCCTGAACAATTTGCTTTATCAGCAATGAGGCAGGACTCAGTGAAGTTAACTTTGTGATATATTTCATGCAGGGAACAATATTAGATTGGCGGAATGATAAATTCTCATAAATTAAATTCAAATTTGAAATCTAGAAAGTTGTCGTAACAGATTTTGTGCAAGCTAGAAGATTACTGTGCTATCCTACTCAGTTCAATTCCAAACTCCCTTTTTGCCTCCTTTTTGTGGGTAGAACACAAGGCAGTACGTTCCAAGCTTGGCATGAGCTTGTTTGCCCCTGCTTCCGTTTCAGAGAGGTACAAACCAGACTCCACAGGGTTTGTTAGCTTGGGCTCATTGCCATTTTACCACAATTATACAACTTTCAGATCAGAGTTGGCTCTCATTCAGCCGGCTCTGCGAACTGGCGGTGTGAATCCCTCACCATCTACATATTTACATATTTGCACACGTTGTCTGAGTATTACCATCTCTTTATCTAATGGAGAAATTCTATTTTGCTGTAATCTCTTCTGTTATAGAAGATAATAAGCAGTGAGGTTTCACAGTCATACATGGAACGTTTTCCAAGCTAGAAGGGCTTTTTTTATGATAGTGATATTGCTTTGCTATGTCTAAATTTAGCGTAATTTAATATTTAAAGAAAAGCATATGGAAAATATGGTGTGTTGTGTTTCTATATTTGTAATAAAATTAGTAGTGATGCTTCTTGACTAAAACATAGTTTTTCCAGTTTGCTTTCTGAGTTTTGTATGGTATGGTATCAGTGCACCCTCATTTCCAGATTTCTGTGATTCATTTGCTGTGTGTCTCTTAATGTTAAAAACTAGTAACTGGTTTTCATAAGAATAACTCAGGGTTTCCCCCTCTGTGTGATACAAATTGTAGCTTTTGGTAATATGAGTCGTGTCTCCATACTGCCTTTAAAAATTCTGCATCTTAAGATAGGTAACTCACCAGTAGCTGAAATACAGATCTGGATCTGACCTGTACTGTGCTATGCAAGAGCAGAAAAAAATTATCAAAAATGCGGTTATAAGCAGAGCATAGTATTCCCCTGACACTGGAGCCATCTATGATGTTTTTGTACTTCATCTCTTTCTTTCCCATGGGACCAGTGACTGGATAGTTGGGGATTTTAACCCAATTGTCTTAGGGTCTTTTGTATGTCAGGTAGTCAGGTCTAAATGAAAATTACTTTCAGATGATTCCCTGCAGGGACCAAACATTTACCCTCTTTAAATAAGTTTCACACTAACAGACTATCAGTAAATCAAAGAATATGTAGATTTATGCTAGTTTTGCCATGTAAGGTCATCAGTTAGAATGTGAAATGTTATGCATTATTCAAACCATAGATATTAATATTTCTTTACTCATATTAAGACTTAATCTTATTAACAGTGAAAATTCTGATATGATGAATCATAGTACTTCACAGTTTTGAGTTTAAAAATTTATTATGCCACATGCTAACTATGTAACTATAATGAGTACATTTAATGTTAATTCAAGATTGTCCTAATCTAGATGGACAGAGGTTTTACTCTGGTCAAATAAAAAATGAAATCTCATCAGATGAAGGATGGTTAGGTCAGAAGATTCAATTTTTGTGGCATATCAAATTTTTGTATGTCAATGGCAACCTTAATAGATGATGATGAATAACAAAATATAATTGTGTCGCTATTAAGATAGTTTCAATTATGGTCTATTAGCTACATTGCGGAAGATGTGGGTTTGCTGCTTTTTTCCTTCTTTTTTTTCCTCCTTAAAACTAGAGATTCCATTTAAAAGTAATGTAACTGTTATAAGGTAAATTTGATTTCAATGTAAAAATTTTTATCAAATTGCTTCAGCCTCTTCATAATGTATAATTGTGTTTTAGGTAAGAGAAGAAGAAATAGAAGAGCTAGATACTTTACTGAACGATTTCTGTGAACTTCCTGCTCCAGGAGGTGTGGAAAACAATTATGGAAAAATTAATATCCTCCTTCAAACATACATTAGCAGAGGGGAGATGGACAGCTTCTCACTTATTTCAGATTCTGCATATGTTGCACAGGTAAAAATAGTATTTTTTACATATCTGTTGCTGTCTTCTACTGGTTTTATTCTCCCAGACATTTACAATTATATAAGTAGGCCCTGATCTGCATCTTTTTGTACATTTTTATGCAATCAGAGCATGGGTAGTATAATACTTAAGTAGAAAAGTTTTGCAAAAAGCTGCCTTGGGAGACTAGGGCATTTTTTTGTTAATTATGGATGTTCTTTTTGTTTGTATTACCCCTTTTTATATTTTGTAGCTCTAACTGCGATTGCACAAAAATTATCTTCTTAACTTTGTGCATTTTCTTCTAAATGTGAAAAACTGTTGTAAGCTACTTTTCTGTTTTGGCGACATTTGTACGTCATTCTGGAAAACATAATTTGTGTTTGATTCACATACCTTGGTTTACCCAAGAAAGATGTGCTATTATATTTTTGTTGCTAGATGTAATCATGCAGGTTTACATACCAGTCTGTACATTTGGTTGTTGGCTTGATTTGACACCTGTATGGTTGATTGTTACACAGCACGTTTAGTTTCTACATGGACGTGCACACAAGGGGACACGACCAGAGGTCTAATAAGATGGCATAAGATGAGCTGCTTGCTTGCACAGCAGGAGACCATCTTAGATAGAAAGGGGTGTTCCTTGAAAGTTTAGAATTCTGGATCCCTGAGAATTCAAAGTGACAAAATGCTCGTAGACAATCCAAGATGTGCAACAAATATGAAATTGATTATAATGTTTGACCTTTTAGCCAATCCTATGTCTGTCTCTCTTTTTTTTTCCTTTTTTTTTTTTTAACAGCAACAAGTTTCACAGAAGCATTTTTGTCTTATCCTTACAAAACCGCTTTGAAAAGAATTAGTTGAAAAATTGCATTTAGTTGTTGCTAAAGATGAGATTTAAATATTCAGAATTATACACGTTCTTCAGCAACATTTTCATATTAGCATAACCTTCTTCAAAAATGTTTGCATTTTAT
Source organism: Cephalopterus ornatus (assembly GCA_013396775.1). NCBI lineage: Eukaryota > Metazoa > Chordata > Aves > Passeriformes > Cotingidae > Cephalopterus > Cephalopterus ornatus. The sequence goes on from VZRE01007910.1 coordinate 266,265, forward strand.
AGCACTGTATGGGTATAAATGAGAAAATTTTAAATTGTTTATGTGCATCATAAAAATTGTGGTACTTGCACAGCAAAATGATTTTCAGTATGATTATTTTAATCTTTACTTTCAAGACAGTTACATTTATTTGCCTGTTTCATTTATAGCATTTTTAGTGAGACAACATGGTCTTCTCAGATCTTCATAAATTGTATTTGTGGAACCAGTGCTACAAATTGTGAAATTTTTTTACTTGGATAGTGACTATTAAGAAAATTATTCGTTCTTTCTAAGTAAGAGGAATGTGCTTCTTTGGTAACATATGCTTCATATCACGACCAAATAATTTTCTATTTTTTATTCCTGTTGGCTTAGCAGAGCCAGTAGGGAATGATTCTATTCAATGAATCAAGAACATAATTCCTAGTCCAGACATAGTACCGGTAGGGGAAGAAAAAAAACACACAGCTTCATAATACAGCCTGAAAAGTTTATGAAAGCAGTATCATAACTTAAGTTTTCAGGATAAGACTGACCTCATTCAAACTTATGTTAGTAATTAGTTTTCCAAGTCCAAAGCAGATTTATACAGTTTGGTTATACAATAGTCTCAGAATATGGTAATTTTTTTTTTTTTAAAAGTCCCTACTGTTAAGCTTCTGTGCAAACTTTGTGAAATTCAGTGTGAAATGGGATGCTATTATGGAAGTATAATCTAGAAGTTGAACTTTCATATAAAGTGAATGTGCAGGGATATAATATTATATAGGGGGTACGGTAAGTGAATTTGTTTCAAAAGTGATTGAGATGCAATAAATTGAAAACCCCATAATGTTAGCATAACTGTGATCAAAATTCTATGGCAGACCTGACACTACAACTTTAATTGGTCGCACATGTTTCTTTTCATAATTTCTAAAGGCAATCATGAGGTAGTTCTGCCACTAGACAGTGATGGAAAAAATAGTTCTCAAAAATGTTTGAAAGAAGTTTGGAAAGAAAAACTATTGTTACGGTTTGTCAAAGATGAGTCTATGGGATCCTTTTCATTTTACAAAGAATACTTACAAGAATTACAACAGTTTTGCCTTTTTTTTTTTTTCCCACTTTCCAGAATGCAGCTCGTATTGTTCGAGCTCTTTTTGAGATTGCCCTTAGGAAACGTTGGCCTGCAATGACATATCGACTACTGAATCTCAGCAAAGTTATTGACAAGCGGCTGTGGGGCTGGGTCAGCCCTTTGAGGCAGTTCTCAGTGTTACCACCATCGGTCCTGTCTAAGTTGGAAGAGAAGAATCTCACTATAGACAAGATGAAGGACATGAGAAAAGATGAAATAGGTGAGAAATCAGCAAGGCTGATCTGCTTAAACTGTTTAGAAACCAATGGGCAAGTTAGAACTAAATCTGAGCCAGTCATTGATATACCCACTCTGGTCTGGAAGCCATGCAGCCATGTGCCACACATCCATGTGATATTGTGGTCTGTCCGATAAGGAAGGATTTTTTCCATCTCCTCAGCTTGTAGTATGGCACAGCTCTGAGGATAAGGCTAGCCCATGTCCTGGTAATCACAGAACACAGACGGAAAGGAGATATATGTTGATAAGTATTTGCATATAGGTGTATATATATATATTTATGTTGACCTGTGCTTCCCTTTTTGCCCACATTACGTAATACGCTACTATAAAAGGCATTTGTTTACTTTTGCCAGTTGGAACAATGTGGCCTTTTTTTTAAGTGGAAATACTAGTAATGTGAAAAAAGAGTAGAAACAGGTTATTATATCCAGGTATGCTGTCAGTAAATGGCCTTCTTCTGAAACACTGCATTAATTTTCATTGTACATGGAGAATTCATTGTCACTGGTGTCATTGCAGCAAAACCTTAATGGAATTTTTTAAAGGATTTGACAGTTCAATAATGAGAACATCCACAAGCCTACTGATAGACATAATGGCAATTTCTAGCAAGTGTATATAAACTGTTGTGCATAAACTGCCCACCAGCTGGTTGAAGTTGGAAAAAAACCTCACTTGTAATGCATTTCTTTTTCCTTCATGTATTTTTTCTTATTTGGACTTTTATTTGCACATGTTATTGCTATACTGTGAGAAACAAACTGACATTTTTTGAAAAATCTAATTTTAGAATAAAAATACAATTCATACTCACTGCCTAGAAGTTGTCACCTCTGACTTAATATTTCTCTCATTTGCAAGAGAACTAGATTACTGGTTTAGGAGGCTTTGTTATGTGCCTAATTTAGGCTGGAAAAAGTTAAATAAATATGTAAAAGTTTGCAGAATTAGAGGCTCTGTCTTTATAAATAAGTTAAACAAAAAGACTATGGCAACTGTGCATTTTAATATATAGTAATTTTAAATGTATTAAAAGCATAGCATTTTATTTTAAGTGTTAGCATTATCGTACTTTTTTATTCAGAAGCATTCTAGCACTTTTTAATTTACATGTATTAATTTGTTTTGTCTTTGTAATTTTTTTTATTACTTAGTATTCCTTTTCATTAATTGTATTAGTGGGTCTTTTCTTTTCTTTTCTTTTCTTTTCT
>VZRE01007912.1:0-27440 GCA_013396775.1 Cephalopterus ornatus
ATCTCTGTCTCCGTAATGATTAGCCTCATTTCTTCGTACTTCTCTTTATAATACGCATTTCGTACATTTCAATGCAGTTCAGTTTACAAACTGGTTAAGAGATTCAATCTCTTTCTACCTCTAAGAAGGTGAGGTAGCATTTTGGTGAACACCAGCTGGGTGAAAGGTTCTGCCATGGTTTGTGTTATCTCAGGTCTGGTGTAATTCCATAAAAGTCGTTTTAGTGTCACTGAGCACTTAGCTTGTAGTCGAATTTAATCAAAGGTAACGGCCCTACTGCATTACAATTTAATAGTATGAAGTATTGGGAGAGTATTAAATATTACAACATGTAGAGTAGAAAGAGAGTAACATTACTCATTCCTTCCACACAGGTCGCTTTCATCTGCCTGAGCTGTAGATGACTGTTCTTGTATCTTCCTCTCTGCTAGCTCATGACAGGTATCAACAGACCCACAGACCAAACAAGAAGGTGTTCTCCCCTCTCCTCCTCTCCCCTTCTATTTCATGGCCAGAAATAGAAGTCACCAACTCTGTGGTGTTTTTTTCCCAAAATCTCTTAGCAAAACACTGTCTAATTCATAGAAGAAATTAATAGTATCTAATATTTTAAAAATCAACAACCTAATAAAGAATAACATCTTATTATTTGTATGATCAGGTCCTTTTGCAGCTGAATTAAAAATCACAGGTTTGAAGAGAACAGTGAAGCTCCAGAAAAGAAGCCAACTGCCCCGACTATCCTTTACCAAAGCATGTAAGAAATTCAGATGTCCTTCCCTGGCTAACTGTAAAATTAATGTTGTATTGTGCACCTTGTAGAAGTGTGTGTGCCTGATGAAGTGACTGAGGTGCTGTAAAGTGCATGTTTATCCTGCTTATTGTTCATTATCCATTACCCTACCTCTTGCAGCAGCAGCAGCACAGGACAATGAGATCCTGAGCAGTCGTGCATGTTCTTTGCACAGCCTGTGTGAGAGGCAAGGCAAGCTTGGAGTGTCCGTACATGTGAGAACCGACATGCATTCTGCAAATTCATAATTTCCTAAAGGTCAGTGCATCAGATGGCAGGAACAGCGCATCATCTCAGCAGACCAACTAAGAAGCACCACAGTTTGAGCTCTGCCAGTGGGTGGAAAGTCTTATCAGAACCATGGTATACAGGGAGAAGAGGCACAACACAAAGTGCCAGCTCCAAGGCTGTCTTGGAAGGGAGTCCTACATGTGTGCAGACGTGTTGTAAGGACTTAAAGAGCACAACTGATTGTCTCAAAACCCTGTCAAAGCCACCAAAGGAACTTGAGATAAGCACAGAAGAGTGGAACTTGCAACGTGAAGGCACTAATTCCAGGCCGAGCAAGGCAGATCTGGGTAGCACATCCTAGTTAATGCATCCAGACAAAAGTTCCCACTGTGTCAGACTATCAGAAAGCAACTGCTTATACACATGCCATTCCAAGTTATGCGCATGGAATCTACACCTCATGGATACCCAGAACCTGGACTCTATGAAGTTGTTCAGAAAAACAACTCTAGGACCCCTATCACTGAGAAGACCAGGGTGAAGGACTAACGGGATGCCCCTGGCGCCACTCTGACAGAGTTCCCTGAGGCTGTGGCTTGATACACAGCCATGTGGAACCAGAAGGGTGGCTGAAACGAGGAGAGTTTCCAGTAACTGAGGTGGTTACTGAACCAGTACAGCCTCTACTATTTTCCCGTGCACTGATTTTGAACTACACTTGCTAAACAAGCATTTTATTAAAATGTCACGTTTCAGCCCCTGAAGGTGCATTAAAAAGGTTGACACAGAAATCACTCGCTCCAAGATAATTCCCTGAAAATTATTTGAAATGAAAGAGGAAGAAAAACAGCAAAGTGGAAAATATGAGCTTTTAGCCACACTTGGAGGCAGAGATATTCCCCTCCTGAGCCTTCTAATTCAAAAATAGTTACAAAGTCTTCCTTGCTTTCTAATGTATTGTCCAAAGCCTGTTTAACCTTCAGCAACAAAAGCTTCCTCTTATCCTGAAAGAGGTTGATTGAGGAAATCTTAGGCATGTACGAAGAGACAGAATTTTTTTCAGAATATGTTTCTTCTGGATTAGCCTTTCAGGAATGCATTCAGAAGTGAAGAAAAACATTTGAAGTACTGCAACTGAAATAAAGAGCTGATCCCAAGCACACACATCTTTTCCTCCGTCTCTGAAACTGTTCCCCAAGCCCCAGCTGAATCTTCCAATTTTGGTCTGTCCACTTGAAAGTGCTTTAATGTGGTTGATTCCTGGAAAGCAGCAAATTCTGAAAGATCTCTTTGATCTTCCTCCATCTCTTCCCAGTAGGAAGGTAAGTCACAGCTGCTTTTGAGTTTCTGCCATGTGGAGGGGCCACTTCACACAGGTCACCTGGGGACAGGTTCTGAGCACCCCTTACCGACAGACCTCATTCTCTCTGCTCTCTGCACTGGCCCACTGCATGTGCTCAGCAGCTGGTATGAGGGCTTTCCTATTAGGCATTTACTTTAAGAAATATTTGCTTTGACAAGTGCTCTCATTCTGCACAGTTTCATGAAATTTCCAACCATTCCCCTTATACAAATCATTCCTTGTTTGTGTCGTTTCTGTAAGGTGTTGGCCCACAGGTGCTGAGTTACAACTAAGAACCTCTTCTGAATACATATCCAGAAGCAGGTGAAGAAGAAAGTAAGTTTTATGATACTCCATGGGCTTTTCTTCCCCACTTAGAGATATCAATAAAACTTTGTTTGTCAAGCCAATCAATCTGGAGGGGAAACAATCCTGCAGCACAACAGATAAATAGCAAAATGCACAGCACCTGAATTACAGAGACTTCACAGCCCCTTTCTCCAAAGCTTTGTAGGTCAGGTTTTGTTTCCCTGCTCTTCAGTAACACTGACCTACAGCCCTGAGGTCTCTTTTCTCCCTTGGTAGGCAGCAAGGACTAAATGACACTTGCACTTACCAGGTGGTGCCAGCTGTTGTTCCCTGCAGCGTTCCCTTGCCTTAGCTGGTCCTCCCCATCAGGTCTCCAAGCACGTCTCGATCACCATCACAGCACGTGCTTCTCTCCCCTGGTTGACATCCTCCTCCCAGCAAAAGGTGAGCACAGCCGCTAGAACTCTCACTGTCTTCCCATGCAGGAAAATCCTGAATAAGAGAGGTGCCTTCCATTAACTGCTACATGTTCTAATACTGCAATTTATCAGCTGCTGATAGTATGAATTTCTGTGCTGTTTTCTCCTCCCCCAAATGCTACATTTTGCACCCCAAACCTGCAAACCCTTCATCTGGTCAAGGTTGAATGTCTACACCATCTGTAGTTAGATGCCACTACTTGACTCATCCTCCTTTCCTTAGACCTACAACTTTTTTCCCAGTTTGTGAAATGCCTCCTCTTTTGTCAAGGCACCTTCCAAAGCTTAACAAAATGGTGGTGATCATGAATGGATTGAGAGCAGCCCTGCAAAGATGGAGGGGGTATACTGGAGAATGAAACATTGGATGTGAGCCAGTGCTGTGTGCTTGCAGCCCTGAAAGCACATGGTATGCTGGGCTGTGTCTGAAGAAGGACATCCAGTGGGTCAGGGAAGGGGATTCTACCCCTCTGCTCCAGTGAAACACGGGAACAGGTTGCCCACAAAAGTTGCAGGTGCCCCATCATTGGGAATGTTCAGAGTCAGGTTGGATGAGGGTCTGATGAGCCTGGTTTAGTGAAGTGTCCCTGACAATGGCATACGCTTTGGACTAGGTGACCTTTAAAGGTCCCTTCCATGCCCAGCCCTTCTGTCATTTTATGATTTCAGGGCACATGAGATAGAACGGAAAAAGAAATGAAATGCAATGGAGGCAAGTCAGATAATGAGGGTATGTTCTGGGGTACATGTGTACAAAGAAGTCCAGAGTATCACAGCAACTTGGGGCAGAGTCCTTTTAAAGCACGAGGTGCATCTCTTGAAGTATCTGTGGCCTTAACTTTCATAGGAAACAGGGAATATGTAGATACGCTGAAATTCCAGGTCCTACCTGCATCTTTGGACCTTTACAACTCAAAAGGTAACTAAAGTTCAAATTCAAATGAAAAGAAATACAAATGGCATACTTTAACAGGCCCTTGTTAAAGCAAAGAGAAATTCCCCTCCCAATAACAACAAAAAGAAAACCTCATGAACAAAATTCCATCTTTTTCCATGCAGAGATTGTTAAACACCAAAGTGTGATAGCGGACACTCTCGATTTTCACAGGTTTGAGGAGAAATCTTTCCACCCTGCAGCAGAGCCATGTGGATGCACACAGCAACCTCAGCTTACACCAGTCAGCCCTCAAAGCAACAGATGATGCTCTTCCAAATGGAGATAAAAGTGCTTAGGCTAATGTCTCTGCATGATGACAGTAGCCAGAGGCAAGAAGGGATTGTGGGACAGCCCAGCCCAGGTGGTGATGGATCCTGACTCTCCAGAGTCATGAGCAGAGTGCCAGCAGCCTTTCTACCCTACTCTGGAGGGACAGCAACTCCAGCTCCTTCCTGCAGGTGTGGGGCCAGGTTCCATCGCTCGTGCTTTTGAGGAGCACCGATGCACTGTCTTCCAGAAGCATGGAGACTTGGCAAGCAGAGAGGGACCTGGCACTGTGGGTGAGAGGGACCTGGCACTGGATGGGATTGGAGCAAAATGCCCCTTTCTGCTTATCCCTGAGGCAGGAACACGATCCACAGGGATGGGAGACTCACATTCAGGGTTGGCTACCAACCACCCAAGTCCTCCAAATCCTGGCATTGCCCAGGGAAAGGCAGTGAGAGGAGAAGGTGTCATCCAGCTGCAGGCAGTTCATGCTGACTTGTCTCACCACTCTGCCTCTCACAGGAGACCATGACATGGGATGAGACACACTGCCATCTGTGGCTGAGAAAGATCAACACAGAAATAGAGACTTTGAAAACAAGAAACATTATTTCCTTTTTTTCTCCTAACACTATGTGCTAGTTGGGACAAATTGTGAGATCACATGCTGGCTGAGTGTGACATCACTGAGTGGCAGATTGTGACATTATGGAGGGATGTACAAGGACATCTTGTTCTCCACTGCTTATATTTGGACTTGGGCAGAACCTTTATCGGTCCGGCTCCAACCTGAACTCCATCTGAGCAAGACTGTGAGACCAAGAGGACTGAGCCAGGTTTCTCTGGTGCTGGCTGGTGCCTGTCATTGGCAGATCTCAGTGCCAGACCCGGAGCAATCACTCCTGTTTCCCTGGCCCTGCCTGGTTCAGGCAGCTGGGCACTGTGGGTGCTGACAGTAGTGAAGGTTGGCTATTTGGGACAACATCCCTGCCAAGGGTGGCTGTGGTGTGGATGAAGGGGAGCAGGGACCTGAGAAGGTGTTGTTCTCAAGGCGCCTGCACATTTCTTCTTCCCCTTCCCAGGATACCAGTGACCATGGCGTCTCCCTTCTTCAGTGTGTGACACCAGTGAAAGAAAGCAGCTCCTGATTCTCAGCTCTCACCAATGTACTGCAGAGCACAAAAATGGCCATGGAGATAGACAGGAATTGCTCCATCTGCCAGGACACCCAGAAGGATGTGGCTTCTGCTTTGCCCTGTCACCACCGGTTCTGCCTGGGCTGTATCCTGCGGTGGGCTCAGAGAAATCAATCGTGCCCACTCTGCAGAAGGATGGTAGAGACTATCAGATTTTCTGACAGTGAAGACGACTATCTGGAGACAGCCATCACAGCCTCCAAGGAGCTGCCAGATGGTAGCAGCCTGGCAGGGACAGCTCCTGACAGCCTGGATGAGAACAGCCCCCATTTCCCTGTGGCATCCCATCCATCTTCTCCACAGGGGGCACTGTCCCCACCTGAACAGAGGGCCTCAGGGCTGGAGTTTGGGGGTGGCCTTCTTCCTGAGGTCTGGGCAGGACTTTTCCGTGGACGTCAGCAGCTCCTGGACCCTGTGAGGCCCTGGCTGTGCCAGAGGCTGGAGGGAATATACCGGAGCTGGTGGTGGCTGCTTGAGGCTGCAGAGAGCACCATCCTGCATGACCTCTGTGTCAAGGGGCCAAATGCACAGGCCTTGATGGAGGGGCTGGAGCCTCTCCTCGAGCAACACACAGCACTGCTGGTCCATGGTGCCATCAACATCATTGTGGGCCAGTGCAGCGAAGAGGCCCAGAGGCTGCTGCGCTCTGGTGCAGTCAGGGATGAGAACAACAGTCCTGTGGCCAGAGCCAGCTCCAGCTCCAGCAGCTTCAGCTTCAGCAGCTCCTGGGAGGGGTCTCCTGCCAGTGGCCCTGCCGGCCCCAAGGTGGAGGCAGAAGCTGGTACATCAAAGGCCACCCCACACGGGGGTCCCAGGCACCCTCCTCCTGTGCCTGTCCCTGCAGAGCAGGACCAGCCTCAGGAGGAGCTGGGGCAGGCAATGACAGCCGCAGGTCTCTCTGCCCAGGGCAGCAGCTGCAGTCATTCCAGTCTTGTTCTGGGCAGGGACCAATGTCCCGGTGGGCCTGGCCACCCCTCAGATAGAAGGGCCCCCAACTCCAGGACTCTCTGCAGCCCTGCAAGAGGCCACCCTGCTGGCAGCACTAGCAGGGCTCCTGCAACCCTTTATTCAAGGAAAAGGAAATAAATTATTTCCCTCACACAATCTCTGGGTGCTGCTTTCTCTCCCTTCTATTGCCTTTCCCCTTCTCCTCGTGCCCCATTGTGGGTGCACCCACATGCTGAGGGACACAGCCATGGGCCATTTCAGATGTGCTTTTTCCCACAGGAATCCCTGCTGCAGCCGCACACTCACAGTGCAGCAGGTGCCAAAGGTAGAGTAGGCAGCAGGGGCAGCTGGGCTCATCACAGAATGATGCCCTCAGCCTGCCTCCAGTCCCCCTCTCTGCGCAGCCACCCTAACTTCTGCTCTGGTTTCTCTCCACTGTCTGATGACAACGAGGGCAGCCTGCAGAGAGTAAATGTTCTAGCAGACAAGCAAGTGGAAACTTGATCCTGAGTCATAATTTTGTCTCTATGTCCCAAACAAATGAAATTGTTTCAGCACAGATTTATGGTTATTGACAATATTATTGAAGGAGACAGTAATAGCTTTGGCTTCAGCCACTATTAAATCTTGGAAAAGCACTTTTTAAGACAATACTCTTCATTTCCTATTTATACAAAGCCTGGTGTTGCTCAATTTGAGGGAATTTACAGAAATTATACATCAAGCAGATACACTATCCTTGGAGAGTAGAATAAAAATGACTTACTGCAAAAAGCAACCAATACAACAGTGCTGAATGAGAATCATATATCTGGCAGTGGCACAGACGACTGAAATTAACCTGGATTCAAGAGTTTAACAACAGAGGGATCTGTTTTGTTGTTCAGTATATAAGTGGGCAAATTTTAGAAGCCGCATTGCCTTGTAATAAGGGATAAGAAAATGACCTGTTCAGGAAAGAGCAAGGAAAGTTGTTTTAAGAACCTTATTTAAAAAAATATTTTAAAATAAGAGAAGCAACTACTTTTATTTGATAAAGAAAAATCTACCAGCAGGGTGGATAATGGACTACTTCATTTTCAAATGTTGCATCTTTTTAAAAAAAAAAGGACAGTTATTTCTCATCCACTATTTACTATTCAGAATCAATTCTGCTGTGTTGATCAAAGGGTTAGAAGTATACAGTCTCTGCATTTGAGTTATAAAAGAGACTGGAACATTGTTCCAATATTTCTTAAACAAGAATCTAAGCAAGCCTTTCAGCTTTTTTATTTCCTTTATTTTCAGCACTAACCTTTTTATTTGCCCTTGCTGATTCTCAGCACATCTCCAGATAGAAGGCATTGGGTTAAGTCCTTTTAGAACCAAAATCTAATGCTTGTGCTGAATGTGTGTGCACCATATTCTGGGTACAGCATAAGAAGGACTTCAGGAGTAACATGGAGAGAAGTTCTGACTGACAAGATGTGTCTTATAGGGGCATTCAGTTCTTGTGCTTTACTTCATAGTTACTCTTGTGGCTGTTTTGGGGACATGAATAGTGTTAAGTATTATGAGGACTGTATTTAGGCCTTAAAATAGAAATGTTGGACCATATAAAGGTTTGGCCTGGAATGGATCTTTAAAAATCTTAGAATCATGGAATGGGTTGGGTTAGGAGAATCCTTAAAGGTCATCTGGTTTTTCTTCTTTTCTGCAGAGTCCTGCCTTTATAATACATTTATTTGTTTGATATTTCTCCCAAATTCAATTATCTTTTTAAATGAATAGCCATATCCACAGTGCACCACTGATGTTGTTTTTCAGTCAAACTGGTAAGTTTAACCTCATATTCTCCTTGTAGTGGAGCATATAGGGTTTTAAGACACAATTAATTCTGAAAAACTCAGAAAACCTTCATCAGGTTCTTATTAACAGAAATTTAACTCCCTTTCCGAAGAGAGAATTATTATTTTAACATTTTAATTCTTAATCAAGGATTTTTATTAAACTGATCAAAATGATTCAGTAATATTAAAAAATCAAATTGGAATTCAGTATACAGATTTAATTTTTTAATTAAAAAATTAATTTAATTTTTGATAGAGTTGTCTGAACTGCACAAATAAATAAACTAGGAGAATAAAAGATAATATTGTTAAGCATGATACAGTTCCACCAAGGTCAGTGGCATCTTCTATATCAATAAGAGCAGGAGCATTTTTAGGATGCTTATTTTTCTACTTAAAAATCTCCCCCCAAATAAATATTAATACTTAAGGGATGAAGGATTCTGTTGCCCATTTTCTTCATTCTCTCACAGGAATATTTAGCTACTCCTGCCACACTCGTTCTTGCCAAACCAAGCAAGTTTCAATTTATTGCTAAACAAGCCCAGGTATTTTATTAATTTTTTTCTCAGACACAAGCACCAAGAGCATATAAAATCAACTCCCTTAAGAATCTCATATAGTCAAGTGGCCTGATTTTAAAGGAATTAGAAATACTTTTTTTCCCAAGTAATTTTCCATAAAACTTGTTTGGGTTTTTTTGGGTTTGTTTTGGTTTTTTTTACAGTAAGTTGTAACAGTGAAGGTATGTGCTATTCAAATTCCCTTCTCCTAAATTGCTTATACTTTCAAAGTCTGTTGACTTTCTACATCTGTTGACTTAGAAGTTATGCATGACTTTTTGTGTTTCTCGTGGGATAGAGAGATAGGCCAGCAATTAAAAAGGAACTTAAAGCTTTATGAGTGGCCCTGGTTGATACAGTCCTTATTTTTCAAGCTAAGGTCCCATACACACAAAATTCCTGCCATTTGTAGGTGCATTTTACTTTACTAAGCTGCTTTTTTCTTAGTGAATTTGTTCTGTTCAGCTTAACCATACCACAGGAAGCAGTAAGATATTATAGCAATATCTCTTCAAGCACAGTATAATTTATGACAAAGTTCAAACTCCTCCTAGTTAAGGTAATTTTCTGAGATTGCTTCTACAGCTAATGGCAATTCAGAGGCACTAAGCTGAGTTCCTGATGTGCCTGAAAATTACCTATTTACTGACTACACTGGATTTCTAAATAAATAATAATTGGAAAAAATCAGCCACCTTGTTCTAGTTACCTTGATTTGTCTCCACAGATATTTCACTTGTTTTTTACCCTTACAAAGGGTGAAACTTGTTGTTTTGAAGCTGAAGACAAGTCACACAGGGGGTGAGAATTTCATAATTACTTCTACATCTTAGAGCCAAAGTCCAGTCCACTCCCAAGAAGCTGCAGTCAGGCCCCCTTTGTTGGAAGAATGCTCCTCTTTGAATGAGAAGTTTGTCTTTTCTCAAAACAGCAGAATTCACACTTCTATTTTTGTTATGGCTCTTACTGATCCACACTATCCCCCAAGTACTCAGAGATCACTGTATTGATTATTGCTTTAATATATTGTGACTTTTTTAAGATATATCCTTTCAGGAAGTCTGTGTAAAGGCTTTGGAAATTCTCCTCACTGTAAGAGTTTCAGGCACAGCAGTTCTTTACTTTCTGAAGTAGCACAAAGCATTTCATTTCACCTCCTTCTGCCATTTCACCAGTAGTACCAAGTCTTCCTGAGGGAAGAAAGTGCATAGCTTTTAATATTCTCATTGAAACATTCAACTTGTAAATCATATCTTTCTTCTAATGAATAGTTTTTAAAACTACTTCCCAAAGTGAATCTCTCTTGAAGTGGATGGTCTGCCAAAACCCAGCCACAATCAGGTGGTAACACATAGTTTGTACTCTAATAAATTTCTTTTTCCTCCTAACACCTCTGAAACCTTCTATATTTTTCTAATTTTGTTTGTTCTCCAGAATCTGCGCGCAGAAGACAGGCACATTTTTGCCTGTTGGAAAATGCCATGGCAATCTGATGTTGAGGAGGCATTGTCTTGTCCTTTCCATAGAGCGGGGACACCAAACTACCAGAAACCTCAGGGATTTTATGGGAGGAGATAGAAGACACAAAACCTTTTAATTCTAAGTTCTCTTGAATAATTCTTCAAGTTTGGAAAGTAAATGTCAATGTATTTGCTAGAATAAGGCCATTAGTAACATCTAGATCCCCAAATCCTTGCTTTGTAGTTTGTAATTGAGAGGTGAGTCCAAGGTTGGTCTAAAAGACAACTAGTAAGGATAAAGGTACACTCAGATGGGGGTGCCACTGCAGTCCTAGGAGGTACATTGAGGCCAATTCTTTAGTTTCATTCCCTCATAACACAAATTTAAAAAAAAACCCAAAACCAAAAACAAAAACAAAAACCATGCACACACAAAAAAAAAACCAAACCAAACCCAAGCACAAAAAACCACACAAATCAGCCTCAAAACACACAATTGTACTTGTTAAGTAGTTTACTACTAGTAGTAAGTATGAAGTCATCATTTGCACTGCCATTTCTGTAGATACTTAAGGCAGAATAGTCATTGTACATGTATGGTGGTTCTTGGAAGTTTTCCTTTCTACTAATTTAGAATAATACAAATATATAAGGTAAGAGCATCTTACTTTGGTTCAGCTAGTTGGCTGGACCCCCTGCATGATCCATTAACATCCTTATTCCAAGAGAAGAGATAAAAATTGCTAGAATTAAAGCAGCAAGCTGATGCTCACAAATCCCATGCTGGCCCACACATTATAACTTGCAAGTCATGGGTGTGCCCTTGAGAAACGGAAGCTACCAGAGAACAAAAACATTTGCAGTGCCAAGTTTTGCTGTTTTAGGAAGTGTGGAAAGAAAAACAGGACCAGTTATCTTGATTTTTTGCAAAAAACAGATGGTAAAAAAATTCAGCAGAAGTAGCACGGCAAACTACAGAGATTGTTACAAATGTCACCAAATCTTATTCCACATTTCCCAGGAGTGCACTATCATTTCAGAGAAATTCATCTTTCCCTCCATAAGAAGTCCTTATTTTGTTCCAATGTCTCAAACGAAACCTCTCTGAAGGCTTTCTCTCAGAAAAAATAGAAACCGGCTCAGAAAAGTGAATTAAAACTGCTCAGAATTGCCATGAAAGCTGTCAGAAGCACAAAAAGCCAATGACTCTCAGACAACACTCCTGCATCTAAGCTGTGTCTCCTGGGGGGCTGCTCACATGAGAACAAGTCAGAGCAGACATGCTCCCATCACGACGCAATCTCAGCCCCCGCAGACCTTGTGACACTTTGCACCCCACTGAGCTGAGCTCTTATTCTGTGTCCCTGTCCGGCTTCATCTACACTCACAGCGTGCTGTGGGAATTCACTGCTAAAGAGAGTAAAAATACTTATCTTTACTGTCTATTACTAAATATACATATCAGGGAAGGTGCAAAATGCTGCCTTTGTATCATATATTGTTGCAATAAAATTGACTCATTTTGTGGAGGGGTAAGAACGGTTCTGTAAGAAAAGTAACTGTAAGAAGGATTCTGCAGAACCCTGGATTGGTCCCATTTGATGTTAAGTGCTTAAGGTTAGGCATCCAAGTGCCATTTATGAAAACTTATCAACATCATGTTTTGGTTATTAAATCAAAAAGGCAGAAAGGCTCAAATATTATCCACTGAGAAGAGAGGGATTGCAAAGGTTCACAGTGGCATAGCATCATGCTTTCCACTCCATTACCTGGAAGCATTCACTAGCATACTATATAATGGAATTTAGCACTTGCCCAATACAATTTTTTCTAAAACCAGATAAACAGAAGAAGCGTGAAAGAGACGGTAATTTTTTTTTTCCCCAAACAGAAACATTGAGAAAACTGACAAAAACATTAATTTGGACTTCTTGTCCCTAAATATAATGCAGTGGTGGTATCCACCTGCTTCCATGGATTTAGAGTTCAGCTAGAATTTCCCTTGAAGTGTCAATAGGAAAGATGCCAGTTTGGAATAATAGAGCTTATACTTCCATTTCAGTTTCTTGCTACTTATGTTAGAATACCCCATTTATTCAAGACAGTATAAAGCCACATTTTATAAAATAGCAAAAGTTTAAAATCTGCATAACAAATCACTTAATTAGAGCCATGTAATTAGTTTGCCTTGAGAGAGCCCAGTAAAAGCAGCATGTTCTCAGTAATTAGTAACAGCAACAGTGAAAAGAGAACAGGAGATAGAAAGTCACTTAAATCTTCGTACAGCCATGCAATCTACTTTCTTTTTTCTAGACAACTTAATGAATGCCACAACGGCATAGATTTAATACTTCAAAATGGATTTCATTTTCTATCAATAAAGAAATGGGGCATCTAACCTACTGCAAAAAAAAAAATAGGCAAAAAAAAAAGTCTTTTTGAATTTTTCAGTAAAATCACGTAGCCATTTGGAGAGGAGCAGTCACTTACATTAAAGGTTATTGACTGCCTGAGCTTTCCCTTTGCCTTTCTCAACTCAGTTTTGTAAATATATTCTGATACTCCTCCAGCTTGTTAAGGAACATATTACCTTTTCATATGAGGTGCAGAGTTTTGTATATGCTTCTTCTTGGCTGTAAATTCTACACTGTGACTCCATTACAGACTGCCTATAATCCCTTCAGCAGTTCATATGTTTCTCCTTTTTAACAATCCTGTTCTTTTTCACAGTTTCAGTAAGTTTGGGATGTAAACAATGACATAACCTAAATTCTAATGTACATGTCCTCTTGATAAGTATCATTACTAGAAAATAATCCTTTGAGTCAAAAGACTGATAACATATTTATGTTGCAAAGGTATGTGTGTATAAATGCACATACACATAGCTGTGAAAATTATAAAAGAGTAAAAGGCAGTAGAAAAAAAACACAATTCCCCTCTATTCAACAGTTTTAAGACCACATCTGCAGTTCTGTGTCCAGTTTTGGAATCACCAAGACTTTGACCAGCTGGGATGAATCCAGCCAAGGTCTACAAAGATAGTTGCATGGTTGTGTAGCATGTAACAGGATGGGATAGTTAAGGGAGTTTCGTGTGGGCGGGGGGAAGGGGGAGGTGGGAACTCAAAGCACTCAAAAAAAGCTAAAGTATGAATCAATTGGTACATTGAGGTCCTCCTGAGTGGTAATGGAGAAGATGGAGTCAAGTCTCTTGGATGGGGTCAGAATCTTAGAAATTCTCAGCAAAGAGATGTGAGGGAAAAAATTGCAACTGTTGTAGGGAACATTCTGATTAGCCAAAGAAAAACATTCTTTGTCTCTGGACAAGAGCTCAGAGAGTCTTGCAAGTCTCCATTCTTAGAGATAATCAAAATCCCTCTGAACATGAGCCTGAGCAACCTAATCAAACTTCTGAGTTGGGGTTGTTAGGATGAGCAGGAATGCTGGGTGAGATGATCTCCAGAGGTTCTTTCCTCTATGATTTAGTTTCCAGAAAGCTGAATATTGCCCATAAATATACCAAAGTGCTAATAAAGTAATTTTTAAACTTAGCTTAATGTCCAGGCAGCAAAGGGCTCTATTGGCCTTGTTTGAAGATCATTAGCACAACATGACGTTGGACTTATTGATAGCACCTGTTCCAGAGGACTTAACAAGATAAGTACAAACCAAGTAATCCCATAGGAGGGAAGATGATGTGAAAGAGACGGAGATGTCACTGAAAGAAATGTACCATGTTTTTGTGTGCAGTCAATGTTACAAGGTAAAGCCTCTCCAACAGTTTCACTTGGGTAAAATGGACCTTGTGAATACCTGCTCACTGTAACTCAGGGATGATTCTGTAGGTGCTGGAAAATAGGGCAAAGCATAAGCAGCTAATAGAAAGAAGGGTTGGTCAAACCTCCCTACTATATTTGCATCTGCTTGGCTCTGGTGAGGCCATACCTGGAGTGCGGTGTCCAGAGATGGGCTGCCCAGTACAGGAGAGATGTGAACATACTGGAGAGAGCCCAGCAAAAGGCCACAAGGATGATGAAAGGACTGGAGCATCTCTCTTAGGAAGAAGATGCTCTTAGGAGCATCTTCTCTTAGGAGAAGAGGCTGAGAGAGCTGAAACTGTTTAGCCTTGAGGAGAGAAGGCTGAAGAGATAAGGGATCTTATCAATGTATGTAAATACCTGAAGGGAAGGTGCAAAGAGGACAGGGACAAGATCTTCTCAGAGGTGTCCAGCGACCGGACCAGAGGCAAGAGGCCCAAACTGAAACACATCAGGTTTCCTCTGAATATCAGAAAACACTTTACACTATGACGGTGAACAAGCACTGGCAGAGGTTGCCCTGGGGAAAAAGTGGAGTTTCTGTCTTTGGAGATACTGAAAAAACAACTGGATATGACTTTGGGAAAGACAGACTGTCAATAAGTTTCACAAGGTCTAACTAAAAGGAAGAGAAAGGAGTAGAAAACGTTGCGATGTTCACTTTGGTTCGATTGCCTCTATGGAAAGAAAATGAGTCCATAATGATTAGCCTCCATCACAGCTGGAGCCAGTACACTTGCATACCTAAGCGTTTCTTCTGGGTTTTTTTAAGAGATCTCTTGCTTGATTAAAAAAAAAAAAACATAAAAAACCAAAATCAGAAGCAGCCACCGTAAGAGTTTTCTTCCTGTGAGATTAAAAAAATCACATTAATGTGTGTGACATGGCATAATATGAACCAAATCATCTTCAGTATACCTATTTTACAAAGAATTTACAAAAGTAACTCCTCTGGGCATTTTGGATGTCTAGACACAATTTTCTAGCATAATATTCAAACATTTTGAAACATTTTTTCCTGCTCAATTAATTAATCTTTTCCAGTGATGAAGTGGAAGAAAATGACACAGTGAGTGACTGGTGATTCATTCCCAGGTCAAGACATACCATCAGGATCCTGGGCTATAATCTAAGGATTGGAAAGAGAGCAACTCTTTAAGAAACACTTAAGCTTTGTGCATTCTATGCAGCCATTAAGTACTTCTATTTTCAGTTTACCATTTATAGGAAATCATTATAATACTGGTGTCCAACTGCTAGTTAGACTCAGATCTAAAATGACTGACATGATAATACACTATTAAAATTCATAGAATTGGCAAGATATTAAATTATTAGCATTTTCACTCTCATTCACAAGACTGCAATAGAAGTTAAAATTCATTCTTTGGAAAGATGTTAATTGTTAAATCTAATCTTATTCATATCACACTTTAAGCAATTTTTTATTTCAGAAATGGATTTCACTATGAATTATATGATGCAGTGCAGGAATAAATACACCACCCCTCCAGCTATAAATTGACAATTCAGCATTCAATAGACTAAGGGAGAAATAAAATGAGAAAGTGTAATGATATTGTCAGACAACTCAAGTGTTAAATGAAATGAATTTTTCATATTGATTTTTCATACTTTCTTCCACGATTTTGGCTGCATCAAAATCAGTGAACACTGGTTTTTTCCTCAGCTTCAACAAGAGTCAAAGATTCAATATTTCTAAGTTTCATAGAAACTCAACAGTTCAAGGGTCATGAATTGACCAAAGCCAAGAAGACACATATTAGTTTTTGCTCTTTCTGTTCCCCAGGCAAAAGAGAAATTTGAAAAGGTCAGCTCAGAGTACAAGAAGTTATAAGCTGAATGAGAGATCCAGGAGTGTGGGAATTACATCATTCCAGTGGGATGCCCACAAACTTTAAAGACAATATAAGGTTGTGACTATCTAGGGCGTCATTCCCATTCTAGGCCCATAAAGACCTTGAAATATCATGTTACCAAGACCATTTGCCAGTCCTTTTCCCATGTGATGTGATCCAATTGAAATAAAAGGAGCATAACACATTGCTTCAATAAAACTATCAGGTTTCATACAATATTTATGATTTTGGGTTGCAAGCACAGGGACAATATAGAATGGGCAATGGAAAAATGAAAATAGTTGGGGTTTTTTTTAGCTCTAGAGGTCTGTAGTCTCTATAAAGCATAGAAATCACTAGAAAGTATTTATAAGCAATTTATATGTTATTCCAGTAAGCAGATTTTTAAAAATAGGGACATGAAAGAAGAAAGAACTTTCTAGAAAATATATTTTTGAAGGTTTCATAGAATTAAAAATCTCACAGATGTTTTCTCAAAGAAAAATGTTATAATAGGTCTGTTCTATATCTGCAGATTATCTTTCATATCTCACTATATTAACTTGCATATAAGGCCAGAGTCCTTTAAACATAGAGAAAGTTGACATTCTTTCTTTGACATCATTATTATATCAGGCAACTTCATAGCACTGTATTGACAGATGTAAATTCAAAAGCAGGACAGCTGTTAGTTGGTACAGGAGTGTCTCTAATAACATCACATCTATCTTGCTGGGTCAAATATGAATCCACAAAAAGAAAATAATTGCAGGAGGACTCCAGCACTGTTGATAAGGCAATCCCAAAGATTTCCCTTTATTCTTAATAGTCTGTGAAGTAATTGAATTCCACTTGGTGATTCTCTCCCAGCAGGTATCCTGTCTGACATGCACCAACAATTAATGAGTTTCTCAGTACAGTGTTCTGGGGAATCCAGATAGGAGCAGTCCATGTCTACAGAGAGGCTGACATCTGAGATGGAGATCCTGACCCTCACTGCAAGGATAAGAAGAGAAAGTGTCTGTGTCAAACCAGAAAAGATTTGAAAATAGTTTCAAAGCAGAGGCAAATACTCTAAGATCAGATGTCTCTGAAAGAAGAGACAGCAGGTTAGTGTAAGGGCAATAGAGCTGTTACAGAACAAGGTTATGACCTATGCCATGGCAGATCAGCTAAAGGGCTGAGGAATCTCTCTGTCTACACCTATTTAAAGACCAATCTATAACATCTACAGAGGAAAAAAGGAATCTGGCTGTAAGAAGACGAAACAGAATCAAAATCATGACATATTTAGTCATGTTTAGATGCAATGCACTTCCTTTTCCTCAGGTCATTCATGTCTACAGTGCTGCAGTAACCATTACTATGTTCAACAAAAATTACCTCCATGAGCCTCAGTCCAGGAGGTGTTGCTTTCTTTCTGCCCCTATTCATAATTAGCACAACAGAAAGACCAATAACCCCAGCTAGGAACCCTACACATAATTGGGCTTGCCATTTACACTTCCTGTGCACTACACACCTTAATGATGCATCTGTCACTTTTCACAGCTTATTTTTACAAAGCAGGAAGTTTGTTTCTGTGTGCTCAGTTTTGTATCCTGATATGTATTCAGGAGAGTCTCCAGAAAGTGCCTGCACATCAGCCATCAGAAATGAACGATTTTTTATCCTCTAAGACAAGGCATGCAGGTGAAACAGCATTCTCTGTACTCTGATGCAGATAACCTGATCATCAGAGACAAGTCCACTCCAGATTTGACAGCTGTGGGCCAGTTAAGCAGTGCAGGATGTTGAAAGCGCTATGAGGAAAAGTTCTAGGCATTGTATGTGCTGTCCTTGGACAAACAATATTAATTTCCTGAGGTGTTTTTTTTGATTGGTTGGTTGGTTGGTTTTTTGTTGCTGTTGGTTTTGTGTACTCCTAAAACACCATTGCAAAGCTTGTTTCAGAGGAGGAAAGTTCTGTGAAAGCAAGAGGTCTCCAAAGACTCCAGTTACCACTGTATTTGTGTAAACAGGGTGAAGCTTGTTGTTCACAGTGAGGGAGCTTTTTCACTGCTTTGGTTGCAGTGAACAGTCAGTCTTTAGAGGAAGAGAGAAAATAAAAAATCCTCCAAAGGAATGAATTAAAGCCAAAGAGCTGGAAAACAACCAAGTCTTTCCAGTGTTTATTTCAGCAATTTTTAGTCCTAGAAAGACACAGCAGGAAGCAACAAGGCCTGTGACATTTGAGGAAATAGTGTCCTCTTATGTAGTGATGAAATTTGCTAAAAGAACACCTCTTTTACACAGTGTAGCATTCTGACAACTTAAGTGTTTTGTGTGTAACATTCAAAATAAAAAAAGCAGAAATTATGGGGAAAAATGTTCTCTATATTAATGAAAACACACTTACTTTCCCTTTTCTTTCCCCAGGAGGAAGTGGAGATGCTAATCTGCCACAACTCTATTTTCTTCCCATATCTGTCATCCACCTTCAAAATTATTTACAAGCTGTTGCGAATGAGTGGTTTAGGTTGCTCAAAGAATCACCAGAAAGGGTATTGACACAAGAAGGTTTAATATTAAAGTTAAAGTGCAACAAAGTTGATTGGCAAGGTTCGCTCTACTACTTACTACATGGTTAAAGCATGTGGAGAAAAATCATAAGTTTTCTAGTTGGAGACTAGGGATGGGAAAAGGGTAGGGATGGAAAAGGGTAGGGATAAAAGGGAATAAGGGAGACCTTCCCCCTGAGTAGCGAAGTTCAGAGGGGACCCCTTTGCCAAACTTGGCCCTGGACTTGGCCAATGGTTTAGGCTTAAAGATTTAACAGCACTTAAATGTTAGCAACATTCAATAGAAAGACTAATTTAAACAATTTAACAAAAGATGCTTATATAATTTAATATAAGTACCACAGTAGCTCACTTATAGGCCTAACTTACTAACAAATCCAACATACTTAAGAATCTAGGAAAGCAACTTTCATAGTACACTTTCTACAGCACATTGACACTCACAGACACACAGACCTCAAGAGTACGTGCAAGAAATATACCCATGAAAAATCTCCCTTGAGTAATGTGAAGTAGTCTCATCAGATGCCTTTGCATCTTCTCAGTGGGAAAGAGTTGAGCCTTCGGGAGTGGGAGTATCAGCCTGGATCCTTCAACAAAGTTTGCCAGCAGTCTTATGGGTATAACAAATATGAGAGTTCCCTGGCTCTAAGAGGTGTCGCACTCACAGGGACATCACAGGTCACAGCCCACTGCGGTCAAAGTGGGCTCAAAGGATCTCACTTAGGATTGCTGCTTATAAGGTCACAAGAGTTGGCTATAGTCATGACAGTTTTTCATGCCACCTGCAATGTCAGTGGGAAACTTTCTTTGAAAGTTCAGTCGGAAAAACGTTGTTCCACTTGGCTTGTTATTCAGGCAAGAAAAATAGGTTTCCAGCACAAGTCCCTGGGAACAGACAGTGTTTCTGATAAGTTTGAGTTGCTCAGCCAGGTGGTGTCTGTCAGGGCTGAGGCTAACGGGTGTTTCTGAGGCCATAGTGTGGCCCAGGGGTGGGGCAAGGAGCAGTTTTACCACTACACAGCCCTAAGGTTTATAAATAGGGGAAAGATACTTTAAAAAACTTTTACGACCTTAAAGTGCTGAAAATATACCGCTTACAAAAGTATAAACAAAGTCAGAGACATACTCAGGAGTAAAGAAGCAATAGTACCCTCCCCTCCACCTACTCCCTCCTGCCAGTTGATGTAATTTTTAAAATGCTTTATGTCAGTTTCTGATAAGAAACTTGAAGAAATTTTGACAGCAAACACCACCATCATTTCATTTTGTGAAGCCCTATTGAAATGTTACTAGTACAAAATGCTGCTACCTTTGATTCAAACTTCAGTGACTGAATCTCGGCAAGTGCCCAGCTCTCACTCTCTAGTGCCTTGATATCTTGTCTTTCGTGAGGCTCAAACTGCTAAGCACCTTTCTCTTCCAGGACAGGCTTCTCTGCCTCCCCGTATACTTTCCTTCATCTTGTTTGTGAACAGTTCCTTTTTTTAATAACTTGATTTTATTACCAGAGTTAACTTTCTCCAGACAGAAGGCAAACTCTTTCTTTCATCAGTGAGCTTACAGTCACTGAAACACAAGTGTCATACTTGCCTTGGCAGCAAAAAATATTGTATCCAACTCCATGACCAACTTTTCATATGTGGTTAATTTTAATGTTCATTCTAAAGGCAGCGATAGCATGTGACATAACTGTCAACCTTACCAGATAAACGTCCAGCACATTCAGGAGTTAACATATTTTCTGAGTTGCTGATATTCAGCTGTCTTTTCAGGCTTGGTTAGAGTCTAGGAGCAATAACTAATGGATTCCCTGACCAATCAATTTAATGGTTTTAATTGAAGGAAAAAATTAAGTTCAAGCATGAGTAATCATGGATAACACCCAATAGCATACTATGCAAAGGAGGAATTTAACTGAAAAAACGCTCAGAGCATTGTGGTGGCAAGGAATAAGCACAGTTTTCTGGTGATAATTTATGGAATGCAAAAGAGATTGACATTTTAGGCAGCAAGACAGACTAGAAGACTGGCCTTGGAGAATAACAGTATGCAAGAGAGATTGAACAGACATATGAGGCTGAAGAAGAGCCAAAGTTCAAGAACATTAAGTGAAAAGAGAGCAAAAATGTTGTTTGAAGATATTATTTGAATACCCAACCATGGACTCTAAAAGGTTAAGGTACTGTAGGTATCAAAGTGTCAAAACAGAGAACAAAAAGGCATAAACAATGTGAACTAAATGGGGAGTTTAGCAGTGAAGTTCATCCATTTCAGAAGGACATGGGACAAATTTCTACTACTACGGCAGATGCCCATTACTATATGGATATTTGAGAAAGGGAATTCTGAATTGCCTACAGAGAAAAGGGAAAATTTAAAAGTGTAGCAAGGATAACAATGCCTTACTCAGAATTACAGCACTTAAATTTCTGAGCGGGGAGAGAGACATGATTCTCTCACAAAACTCCTCAGCCAGTTTCAGGGAAAAGGAATAGCTGTGATGACTGAAGCTGTCACAAATCCTCATCAGATCAGTGGGTTAAAGTTTTGCCTCCTAGTCAAAATACATATTCACCAAGGTATGCTTTGGAGAACTGTAGGGCTCTTATGAGTCTGAGATGCACTTCAGAAATTTTGGCTCAGCTTTGCCTACAAAAGAAAGAATAAACTCAAGTTTTCTTAATCTTTCCTCATCATGAGAACATATAGGTCTGAAGTATCTTTGTCTGAGAGTGCTTTTATGGCCTTTCTGGAACACCATCAAAATATAAAGATGAAAAAACAACTCCTTTGTTTGAGTTATCTTGCACTATTGAGCCTCACTTAACTCATTAGGATCATAGTGGAGCTTGCTATTTCAGTTTAAGCTCTTTTGCAAATAAAACTATCACAAAAAACAATGTACAAAAAAAAATAAAAAAAATATGGATCAGTTTTTAGCTTGTCCTTTACCTGTCCACACTCTACTTCACCTGTGGAAAACCAGTAACTTCTAATATTTTTCTGGCATTTTTATGTTCAGTTGTGTCTGTAGAAATGTTAACTAAAACTTATTGCTTTCTACAGATTTTTCCACAGTAAAACCAAACAACCAACCAAACAAAGAAAAACCTACAAAACCCACAACACTACAATCCGAAAAAGACAGTATTTTGATCTCAAGGGAGAAAGTTAATTTAATGCAAGGTAGATGTAGTTGAAGCACTTCAGTATACTGTCATAAATACAGCTTATTCCATTTACAAGTCATTTCAGTCTAGTATCAACATGCTTTCTTTGCATATGAAGTTTGCCCAAAGTTTTCCAAAAGTGAAGGAGCCCTATATGTTTTTTTTCAAAATGTATATGCCTTTCTCAGCTCCAAGATTTCTCCCTTTGCTCCTGACACTGCTTTGAAAAGACTTCTCTCAATGCCCCCGGAGAAGGGTGTCAGGGAAGGCTCCAGCAGCTCCACAAGGGCAGGAGATCCAGGAGCTTTGTGTAAGCAGCGAACTCACCAACCAGATGCTGGGATGAAGAGTGGCAATCACAGGTCAAAGAAAATCAAGTTTTCTTTGCATAGATAAAAACATGTTCTTACTTAAAAATTGTAATACTAAAGTTGCTTTTGTGTTCACTTCCTAAAATTAAAAATTATTTTAAGTATAAGCAAAGTTTAAGAGACAGCAAGATTCACAGTCTTGGCTTAAGCTACTGCAACAAGAGAGTCATCTCCATAGGTGCTGAATAATGACAATATTCATGCAGAGATGCAGCTAACCCAGTCTCTTCAACCAGTCAATAATAGGAGGTCTGTGGAAGAATTTAATAAACAAGGAAGAAGTGGAGATTGTGTTTCCAGTTGAAGGGTTGGAACTCAGCCAAATACCTACACACTTATCTCAAGAATTTGTATTTCTCATCTCCAGTGAGTCAGCACTGTAGTTCCATTCCTACTGCCTCACAGTTACCAATAATTTATGTGATTGTGGTGAATAGCAATGCCATAGCACCACTTGGAGACTCTGCCAACTGTATTGCTTCCACTCTCATTTCTGAAAGCAGAAATAAAAAGTTAGAAGCTTCATGTTTTGCAAATGTGTCTAAAGGAGAAGGGAAATATGCAAATTAATTTTTATCTCTAGAGCTGAAATTAAGTTTTTCAATTAGCAGAAATTGCCAACTAAAGGCCCTACTAATTATCATAAAAACCCTAAAATGTGGTCCTGACTATGTTGAAATATCTTTTTAATTTAGCTTTAGATACATTATGAAGAACAAGTCCCTGAATTAATACCAACTAAGTTCTAGCTGTTTCCTTGCAATTGATTTCTATCCTGATAGATGCTTCTGTACTTTAGCAGCTTGCAGTAAAAATCATTTTTACTGTTCACTTTTCTTCCAGTGGTCTATGCAAGAATGTGTGATTGTACTTGCATAAGTATTTTCAAACTGACAGGCTTTATGCTGAGTTTTCAAAAGGAAAGTGTCTTTACTGATGCAAACACAGCACCTGCATCCAATGGCAATTACCAGTGTTAAGCAGCCTTTTCAGAGCAACCAGAATCCTGAAGACTAAGCAGCAAGTAAAGTCTTTTAAGACCTTCCATTTGTATTTCCAGAAGTTTTAAGACTGACTGAGGACTATAAGGAGAACAAAGGTTTTGTTTCTTTAAAATTAAAAGCAATGGGAAATTATTTGGGAACCATGGATTGCTATGGGAAAACATTCAGATACTTCTCCCTTTTGTCCAGGAGACATTTGCTATTTCTGAATTGCAAGCCAGAATACCATGTTTTTGCTACACTCTGGACAGAAAGATGACCAGTCACACATCACCAGCATGTGCCAAGAGCAGTCCTGTCTTAATCACGACCGTGTGGACACCAGTCCCAAGTGAATATGAGGATTCCTGGGGTGTGTCTTTCTGTGGAAAGGATCCTGAGTAGATGAAGGAGATGGAGGTCGGCTGTCAGCTCCATGTGTTGCTGCTTTCTCCTCCTCAGCTGAATACATGCCAGTGACAACTTTTCTATTCACACTGAAGTGTTTCCAAGTTGCTTGTTTTGATTCACTGGACTGTAAATCAACCCTACTGTAATTTTAGACCCTGTTTCTAGCTCTCCATGCAATTATAGTGGCTCATTATAATAGAGATTGGGTACTGCAGCAAAATTTAGCAGCAGAAAAGCTAGGAAGTCCCAACACTACACTGGCAACAGCTTTCAATATCGGAGTAAATAGGAAATCACTACTATGTATGCTCAATTTTGATTCCTTAACTTACTAAATTTTAAGGGTGCTCACACTCTAAAAAATGTGAATGCTTCAGTTTTATGAGCCTGATATATCAGCTTCTTACTCTTTTCTCATCTGTATTTTCCTATCTATCAAGAAATCTGAGTGTGGAGTAGAAAGACTCATGAATGATAGGCCTCAGTGCTACTTGCCTTGCATTTCAGTTTCTTTTCTGTCTTTCTCTGCCAAATTTACATAACCCCTGAAATCAAGGTGAGCTTTAGCTTTCACATTTTTATGGCTTCCCAACTGTGTGCCTAATGGCCAATTACACTTGTATGTGAGCAGTTTACTTTACCCAATTAGTAGCAGTGCTAACAGCCAAATACTTCATTCCTCAAACACACTCTAGTTTCATTTTACACTATTCCACTTAACCATAGAAAATTAGGTGAGTTTAGAATAAAATAAAATATAACAATAAAATAATAAGTTATTAATAGTGAGGACCTATCTCTTTGAAGAAAGATAATCTTGTCAGTAAACTCATGTCCTTGCACCTGCACCTTGCACCTGCCCCCTGTTTCTGCACACTCTTAAGTTTAGTTATTTTCCTCTCCCCGTAGAGTTTTAATATTCTCACAGTCTTTGTATACAAACCTGAGTCCTACTGCTAATTGTCAGCAAACCTAGCTTTTTTTTTCTTTCCTCTCCTTTCCAATATTTTATCTATCTAGTTTCCCTTACCATAGTGCACAAAAAAAAGTCAAAACAACCCCACAAAAACCAAAGTATAAAATATATCATGGTTTTCCTTGTAAATGCCACATAAAATTCAAACTGCTTCTGTCAATTTATTTCATAGCTCCACAGCTCTCCTTTCCTTCAGTAGCATGCTGTGGTCCTGCTGACTCCTTGTTCATCACAACAGCCTACAAAATACATCTTTGCCCCTGCTTTCCCATCCGTATCCTTTGAAGTACCCACTACAAACAGGAGAGTTTGGAGAGTTCTTCATATCCTTTGCCTGCATTATTTCAAGACTCTGTAAGAATCATTTCAGCGTGTTCTTGTTTGCAATGCTCCAATGAGACTAGAATAAAACAATAACTATTTTTTATTAATACATATATTTCAGTGCAACCAATGCACTCAGGCATGCAATTATGTTTTAACTGCTTTATTATAACTTTTTAGTTATGTCACCTGACATTCTCAGGTTATGTGGTCCTAGGCAATAAAGCAGATGGTACCTGGCACAACAGATTCAAGGAACTCCACTGAGATATACCTCAGTACAGACAGCTAACATGACTCTCTCATCTCTATTTCAAGCTGAAGCAGTTTGACAATGCCTGGCCAATAAAGGTCATGAAACTAATGTGTAGATCTCCAGGTCAACATGGAGGCAGGGCAGCAGGAAACAGACATTCAATAGTCAATAAAAATCAGCAAAAGCAACATGGAAAACAAGGAATTTGCTCTCATTCCTCTTTGCATAGTTCACATCTGGTTGTAAACGTGTTACGTGGAAAACAGAATTATCAGATACCCAAAGTTTATCCAACCACTTGGAAGAAAGTTCTCAAAATGTGATACATTTAGCCAGATGTAGAGAAACAGAATTTTATTTTTCAAGTGCTGTAGTGTCCTCAGGGAAGTGAAGACAGATGCTTTCTTACTTTGGTACATTGCTTACACAGGAAGTGAATAACTACAATATTATGAAAACACCACCATCTTAAAAACAATTGAAAAGCTGTGCAAGATTTAAGGGGTTTTTTTTCCCCTCATCCACCTGAAAACTTCAAGACCCAAGCCCCCAAAGTTATTACCTTGCCTGTCATGGGAGAAACAGCTGATAAAACATGTTCCCAGCACTGGCATTTATAGAGAAGGCCTCATGATCATCATCCATTTAGTTTCCAGAGTCAGAAGGCAAATTAAATTGTTTGACTTTAATATCAGCCTCATGATTTTTTTTTTTTTTAATCAGCCTGAGTTGGCAGAAGTGCTGATGGAAGCCAGAATCTTCAAGTTTCACCTCTATTAGTAAGTGCTTAGCACACAAGAAAAAATGAAGCAAAAACTGGAAGATGCCCAACATTGCCTTAACTGTGTGAGGCATTTTAATAGGAACAAAAACAGATCCAAACCCCAGGTGATGAAGAGAAGGATGATTTTGGTTGAGTATTGGCTCTCAGCCCTAAGGATGTACTTTCTACTGTAGTTGTTAATTGCATGGGAAATACAAATGGGTAGCAGGTAAACAGCTGCTGTTTACCAGCTGGTTGCTGTTTTAGAGACAAAACCCAAGCACAGCTGTATTTGGCAACTAAGGAACTGTCCGGGTTCAGAGTGGAAGTTTTGATAATGTCCACAGATCATTGTTCAAGAATTTGCAGAAAAGGATGTGCAGTCTGTAAGAACCTTCTACAAACAATACGGTGCGTTAAAGTAATGGTATTCTTTGAAACTTACTAAAACAACAACAACAACAGAGACTGAGGTATTGACCAAATGATTCTGCATTGTTCTATCCAGACAAGTTGTGTGGAGCCTTGAGCAACTTGGTTTAGTGTGTGGCATCCCTGCCACACATAGAGGTTGATCTGAGATGATCCTTCCAACCAAATCATTCTGTGATTCTATGATTTTATGATTCTATGACTGGTTCTATGATTCTAAAAATATATCTTCAGTCAGGTGGCAAGATTGTTTGACAACATACAGAAATCTACGGATGATATTTATTACATTGCCTTGTGACTTTTACAGCATTCACACTGGGAAGTGTGTGGGCTTGAACTTTTGCAGTTGCACGTTCTTGTAACTGAGCTTATTCAATATACAAATCTCGGGCAGTTATATCAAGACATATGAAAGGGAAATAGGTCTGGTAACTTCACAATACAAGATGTGAAACAAGTCATAATATATTAATTTATGATTTACGGTGTTCTTTACTTACTTCCTCTTCTGAAGCTGTTCTGATGTGAGAAGAGAATTTCTGAATGGATGTAATTTATTCTTACTTCAAGTTTCCCTTTGGCCTGTGCCTTCTAACCTCATTTTGACTCGAATCATAGCTGCCCTTGATTCTAACCTACCATTTCACTTGAACTGTACCAGAAAGTACCTTATTTTCCAAAAATAAACTCAGACCAACCTGCACCAGATTGCAAATATAAGTCCCTGCTCATGTAAGCACAGTGCTTACATGTCATCTTAAATCACCTGGTGCAATATACATGTCAATATATTACAACTTGATGTGCCTAAAAGTTAGAAATTGATCTAAGTATACTGCTAAAGTCTGGGCCTACAAAATGAAAGAATCAGCCTTCCGGGATTGGCATACTGGAAGATGATCCCAGTTTTTTCCCAAAAATGATAAATGATTATTTGTTTCCTCTCCCCCTCCATTGTGTTCAGTTAAAAAAAGAACAAAAACCTTGATGTTAGTTTGTGACTGTTTTTACAGAATTCCCTCTAAGTCTAATAACCACAATATTATTTCTAAAATCCAGTGTAATAATTCTTTAAAAGTATGCAGCTGAAAAGCTGGAACTTTTTCATAAACAGGAAGGCAAAAATAAAAAAAAAAAAAAAAGAGGGAGGTTGA
>VZRE01007912.1:27452-46381 GCA_013396775.1 Cephalopterus ornatus
AAAGAGGGAGGTTGAGGTCATTAATAAGAATAACAGCTCTGGGACCATGATACTGTAATTTAAGGAGAAACTGCACTAATTTTCTGGGTCCAGAGGGTTTCTGCACGATACCTTATTTACCCAGGTCGGTGGTGCTTGTCCGACCTCCACATTTGTGAGGCATTTGTTGCTACATTCATTAGGGCATATGACCCAACTGAGGATGGTTAACAATTTGTTATTCGGGAAGATGACATCGTTGACGCTGCTGTTAGGACAAAACAGCTGTTCCACTAGTGCTTCTGTTCTAGCATGCCTGAATTTAAAATGTGTTTTAGAGTCACAGAGATGATGGAGAGATGGGGGATCTTATCCAAGTGTGCAGCTACCTGATTGAGGACATTAAGAAAGAGGGAGTGAGATGTTTCTCAGTGTCACCCAAGGACAAGGCTAGGGTACTGGACACAAATTAAAGCACAAGAGGAGGGAGGGAAGGGAGTGAAAGAAGGAAGGCTTTTTAAAAGAAAGGAATATTAAAGCAAAACACAGCAGCTACTCAAATTTGAAAACACATTTGTATGACCATCTCATCACACAAGGACAGGCTGGTTTCTTGTCCTATGTATTTTTTCAGCAGCTCTGTATTGAATTCTACAATCCAGAGTTGAAGCCAAAACATTAAAAGTGGGAGAGGGACCAACAAAGTGACTGTTGTCCTTTAAACCTTCCCACAGGTTCATGTGTGATCCATAAAAGGATTAAGACCAGAGAGACCTGCTCTCCACCAGAGTGTTTGAATGTTTGTACTTATAGCTCCAACAAGAGGTGAGCAGTATTAGTTAGAAGCTTGTGGCTATGCTTACTTTCTACAGATGGGATTGCTAAGTGCATTAGAAGACATTGTGGAATTCAAAGCCTTTTCCCAGGCTTATTCCTAGGTTCTGGTAAGATCTGGTCAACACCTGACACCTTCAGGTGTTACCTGCCACACTGCATAATTTTCTCAGGAGGCAAAGTAAAAATTTTCCCCTCTGGAATACTTAGATCAGAAAATTCTGCAGGAAAAGCAACATCGGTGAAAATTAATTGATCTTGCAGAACTATGCATTTCGTCTCTTGGCATCTTATAAATGTCACCCTTATAATGTGATTAGAACAGAGGAATTCATAATCCTAACTTATTGTGTTATTATGAGAGCTGAATGGGGAATTAAGTACATCTGGTCTTATTCTGAGCTCATAGTTATTGAACAGAACAAACAGTTTTCATTTCTCTGAAGACTTTGTATCTGCCTAATTACTAAAGCAATCTGTTTAGCTTTCCCAGCTGCAGTACAAACAGAATTCTCAGATAGCTTGGGGCTGGTGTTCTCCAGTTCTTTTCAAAACAAAGTATGACACAGTTATTCTCTAAGGAAGTGCCAATATTTGTTTGAAGACACCATGCAGGCTCACAGAATTTGCCTCCAATCAGAGGCAAATAGTTGAGCCTGTCAGGTTGTGAAGCCAGCACTACAAACTGGTATCAATAGCCAAGCTAAACAGATAATTAGGAAAAGCCAACCCATTTATGTTTAAATGGAATACAATCTCACTTTATTAGTCTGCTGTGCGGTGATATTTACAGGATTGAGACTACAGATGTCAGGGTTTAAATATTTAGAGGTACCTTGTTCTTTCTACCAGCAGATGAATTAGTTGACCCATATTTTAACAAGCATTTCAAATTTTCTGACTTTCTTGAAGTTCCTGGTCCCAGAGCTCTTGTGTAAATTTCTAATCTGCTGTGATTTATTCCCATAATGACACTGTCATCCACGAAAGCAAAAAAATCCTTCTTCTTTGCAAGTAGGTGTATATTTTTACAACATTGCACTGCTGCTGTCTGGAAATGCTATGACTTTAATGTCAGTATATATGAAAACTCAGACGGGACCACTATCATATCAGGACAGAACCACAGCACAGAATAGTCCAGGTCCACTGCACTCATCAAGACAAAGACCTAATCTCCTCACAGCTTTCTAGAAAAATTGCTGGAGGCCTCAGGTGAATCTCTGATAAAATATCCTAAGTGCCTAACAGCTATGTTTGAACTGTCATGGAGTTTCAGCATTACTGCACACAAACCCCTGTCTTCCTTTTTCCTTCTTTTTGCACAAACTCAGTAAAGTCCTCTTTTCTTCCTACGTTTCTTACTGTTTTTCTTAAAAGGAGAAATCCAGATTTTGGTCATTTCTGTAGTGATACATAACACAGCTTCTTGTACTCAGAGTCCATTAGCTTCACTGGAATTAGGAAATTTTTTGTCACAGAAGTACAAAATTGAGAAACCAAATAAACCAATTAAAGCTCCATCAACACTTGAACAGAGATATGTGATGTCAAATGGAATTGGCACTACATGATTGACTTAAGAATTCTTAGGGTTTTAGAAGGGTAACCTAGAATGCACAATCCCTCAATCACTGAAGAGACAGATCCCAATCTCAAGGAGTTACCTTGGGTGGTGTCCTGACCAAAGGTTTAACTCCAGTTGTTTAGTTCCTTTTTAGAGAAAAAAGGCAAGAATATGCTTCATTTCCTGCCTGAATTTGCTAAGTTTCAACTTCTACTCATGGATCGTGCCCTAACTTTTTACTACTACAGCAGACCTCTAGACATATTCAAGCCTGTTTAAGATTTTGTTAAAAACTCATGGATAATTAACATGTGTTTAGCTGCCAGTGTAGTCAAAAGGACACCTCCAAGTGTCTCAAGGGCAAGTATCTCTACAGAATGCTCTTGTAAATTCACTGTGCTGTACATGTCATAAGTAACAAATATTGTTGTCAATCCACCAAAGGCCATTACACAGCAGATCTGTTTCTAGTCCCAGGGATTTTGTCAAGTTCTTCCCACCCACTTTTAATTTTTATGCATGCTGTTTTATATAATCAGAGGACAAACTCATCCAAATTTTACTTAATCTTTGTGAACAGAAATATAATAATTGGATTAATACAAAAGCGAGTCAATTTGCTGATCACAACCATTTTTCAGCCCAATGAAAAATTGTAACAGAGGAGCAAGCAGCCAGATTCCTGCAAGCCTTTAAAGCCTTTCTGAGCATATTCAAGTTTAACACATTAGATGATGAGTATACTAATATTATCAATGTTTAGACTGAAAGTCAATTAAAGGGAAATCAAATGGTCTTTTCTTTGGGTCTGTCAGGAATCATTTCTACACTGAAAGTCTCAGAATTATCCAGTGGACAGGTAAAATAATAAAACTGTTAGGCATTCTTATTTTGAATGCAACCAGGTTACATACTGTACCATCAATTTCTCAAAGGTTTCATGCTGTGTGGGATTGCAACTTAATTAAACCTCTTAGATGTGAACTCTTCAAACCAGTGTCAAAAACAGCTTCCCTTCACTGTGCAGTCTGATGGTGCCTGCACACTGAACAACCCAATGGAGAGGGAAAAGGTTTGGCTTCCATTTGTTTCTTTCTCATACAGTGGGACTGTAGATTCTATTGCAAACACAATGATAATCTCAGTCCCAAATTGCAAGTAGAGTGGTAG
This sequence comes from Cephalopterus ornatus, assembly GCA_013396775.1. NCBI lineage: Eukaryota > Metazoa > Chordata > Aves > Passeriformes > Cotingidae > Cephalopterus > Cephalopterus ornatus. The sequence continues at coordinate 31,003 of VZRE01007912.1, forward strand.
AAAATTAATCACAGCTCAAGCACTTTAGCTTGAAAAGGGAGAAATGATTGCAAGGAAATATGTTGTAGCAATTACTTCTATGAAATGGGACAGAACTGTGACAGAAGGGCCCAGGGAAATTGACAAGCATCATTTAATCTGAGCTGTATGTCCATCAAAACAACAATCTCCTGAAAGAAACTGAAAAATCCGATTTCACCTAAAAGCAATTTCTCTTCTGACTCCAGAGGAAAGCACAAGCTCAGAGAGAAAGCTGTCATTTTTATATGCAAATTCTGATGAAATAGGGATTTCCCTGCAGGTGTGGCTTTCAAAACTTCAGAATAATTCCATTCATTTTACAGCTGTGGAAGTCGAGAAGCAGCCAGCCCTCACAAAATGTTTACTGACTAATAATGTTGAAGCAGCTGAAACCATTTCTGATATAAACATGCTCAGAAGCAATTCTCCCTTAGAGAAGCAAAATTGTGACCTTGAATCGTGACGGTCCAGGGACCATCACACAACAACCTGAAAGCACCAGAAACCAATAAATGTCTCGCAAGTATGTTAACAGTAGCGATAACTATGGAGGATGAGTGTTCTTGCATAGGCTTTAGCTCACCTATGACAACAGTATTGAAAATCAGAACATGAAAGACAGCACTGCTATATGCAACCACACCTCAGAGAAAGAATAATCAGTATCATAAAGTGGACAGCAATCATCACTAAGCAGGAAGGACTGCAGCTGAGTATTTTATTCAAGTAACAAACCTAGGAAATTGTACTGTTTTTTCCTAGCTTTCTGCCATGCTAAGGCTGTTTTGTGACCCCACTTTCTTATTCCCATGTTTTCACTGTAACAGCTCCTAGAGCATTACAGCCCCCAAGGCACCTTATTTCCCCAGCTGAGCTTTCTCAGAACTGACTCATGCTGAAAACTGTACTTTATATAGTTTTCTATAGCGCTTAGGAAGCTAAAACTATAATTAACTTTGGTAATTAGAGTTGGTATATTGCAATAATTCTTCCCCCAGAACTACATTTGCCATGAAGTTATTAATCTTTGGAGCCTATTCTTGCATGAGCCAATTAATACACTGACAACATTGGGATGCTCCATAAATAGTCTTAAAAAATGAAGCCCCAGAACACTGCAGTCTCAAGGATTAATGAACAACAAGCCGGGCATCAGGTTTTAATAATGGCAGAAACTGCATTTGAAATTTTTATATGAATACTAATGAGTTAAAGGCCAGCTTCAGTGGTAATGAGGGGAAGAATCTGGCAGTAAAGCTTTTAACTTTACTACTTGCAGTCATATACTACTGAGGTTCTGCAGGTTTACAAGAGAGGAGGTCTTGGTATCTTTTCTTTCATAGCATCATTCCACCACTTCATGGCTTTCCACATGAACAGTCCAGCACTGACTCTCATCTATTTCCACAACAATCCTACACTGCAGTGACAAGGAAAGGTTGTTCAGAAAGCCTTTGGAAGGAGCCAAGCTCCACTTGTGCCAGCTGGGCAGTCATAGTGGACTGCAGGAGAAGCAAAGCAAAACCAGTGCTGAAGGGTTTCAGAAGTTTCTGTGACGATCACACAGATATGATTGGCTTAGCTGTTCCAAATTTAAACTGGGCTGGAATTTTGAGTCAAAAGCCATTTTTTTAGAAAAATTTTAAGGTTTTACTAGAGCTTCTCAGATTCAGAACAATCAGCTTTGGACCCATCCAGACAGCACAGGATAGAGTCATCCTAATCCAGACTACTGCCACACTTCCACTTTATGGCAACCCTTTTTTGTGTTTGATCTTTCTTTTTTTCTGTCTTTTCCAGAAACATTTTTCTCTCCTAGAGTCAAGCTCCCGCAGTCCACAAGGAACAGCAAAGGGCTCTTATTTTTCTTTCTTTTTCTTTTTTATTTTTTTTTTGCTACTTACTCAAGCTTGGCATTTCTACAATAAATAAAAAAAAACCAAATTGATGAAGGCAAAAAGAAACAGGGATAATGAAAATACCATGCGGTTAGTCACTGCAAGTTGAAAAGTGGTCTGGGTAACAGGGCTCGCATATTGTCACATTATATGTCAGGAACCTTCTGCCTCTTTCCGTTTTTATCAACACCCTGTATAAGTAAGAGTTGTGAGAATCTCCAAGTGAGCCTCTCGAGCATCTGAACAGCAACCTACAAACTTCTGCTTGAGTTTCAAGGTGGAAATGACATCCAGATTTTGAGTGGGAAGTCTGAGAAACAGGAAGATAAAACCAATTTAAAAGCACCGTTAGCAGAAGTGGTACATATTTTATTGCATAATTAAAACAGTTGTAATTCATCATGTTCTCAGGAAATAGTTTGCATTAATTTAACAAAGTCAGTTTAAATTAAAGCAGTTGTTAAAATTAGTGGACCACCTTTATTCAGTCAGTCTGCTAAATCCACTCTTTCAAGAGAAAAGTATGACTTTAGAGGTCAAAATTTCCTACAAGATTAGTAAAAATATGAGACAGGTATTGAAAGGAATAAGACTTCATAGGACAAAGATCCAAGTGCAAAGTCCTGACAGCGTTTTTCTTGAAAATACATATATTAGGAAATTAAACAAGTTACAGCTTCTGTACTTCAGTTCTATTTTCAAAAAAGGAATCAGCATTGGTTAGGTTGATATTGATTTTCTGAGCTACCTTTAATACTCAAAAGAAATGTACTAGGTAGTCAAAAGAGAACTCAAATGTTTCAAAATACTCAGTTTTCTTTCTATCAGTGTTTCATTTCCTTATCTGAATACCTACACATAGATAGAAACACACCCATATATATGTATATATAGTGTCTCTTTTAAGAAACATTCCGATATTTTGGGTTTGGGGGGCTGGAAACCCTGGGGACATACATATGCACATATGGATAAGTCAGTAGAAGCAGTGTTGTTTTTCTGAAAGCCTGGATTAACACACCATTTATCAGGTTTCTTGCCAGATGGTTCGCTATTCACTTGATCTTTCAAAATTCAAAAAGTGCTTTCCTGTAAGTGAGCCCTGCTAGTGAAGGTTATACATCCATAATTTCTTTTGTCCCACAGCGCTCATCTGCCAAATTATTTATTATGTCTGGGTTGGGAAGGTGGTTGGTATTTTCCCTGCAACAATACGTCTTCTAGATTTCACTTTGAATTCTGTCTGTATGTCTTGTTTAGTGACATGTTACACTAAGCTCACCATTCAGTCAATGTATAATGTTGCTTTTTAATTAATTTTAGGCTTTTTTTACCATCTCCCTCCTTAGATGTCTGTCATAAATGATTGTTTCTTTTAATAAAGACTCTGGAATAAACAGATATATTGAGTTTTTGTTACTATATTGTTTGCCTTTTTAATATGACGGAGCAGACATCACCGAAAAATATAATAATCAGACTTATTTAAATAGAAATTTCTAGAAAAGAAAACTTACAGGTCATTTTGAAAGTGAAAATACTCTTTAAAATATTTTCACCAAATGTACCACCTCATTTTGTCCTCTTAAAAATCAATTTTCTCAAAACAGTATAAAAACCATTCAAACTAGAAAGCACTCACAAATTTACTAATAGCCTCCAATATGTATGTTTTTGCAAATGTAAGTTTCTCCCTGAAACTCCTCTCAATCTCAAGAGATGCCATCATACAGATACTATTTCTGAAATCACTATTTCAAAGATTTATTCACCTATATCAGGAAATTACTCATCAAGTACAAGAAAACACTAAATCTGGATTGCAAGGGGTAGTGCCCTAAATGGTTCAAATGAAATTTTATCTGTTTGTGTACGAGTGATATGGAATCAGACATCCTTTCATTGCCAGCATAGGTTTTCAAGTGACAAGCCTTAAAGGTTAGCCAGAAACAAAGTGACTGTAATAGCCTCATGACTGCACAGGCCAGCCTGTGCTTTTTTCAGTCAGATTTCTGTAGACAATTGAGGTTGATTTGAACTGAGTCTGAAAACCTCAATTTTCCACCCAAGTGACATGTTATTCTGGTGGCAGAGAACCAACAATTTCACATACTCTCACCCTCTTTAAAAACTACAAATTATGTGTTACTTTAGTAAAAGAATTGCCCTAAAATTAAACCAGACAGGTTTCTTTGGCTTTTTTTAATTATTTTTCTCATTTCTGTTAAACTTGTTTAAAGCAGACATGAACAGAGAAAGTGATACCCTTTTCTCCAAATTTAGTACCAGCAGTTGCTGTCAAAAAAAGTCATCAGTTTCACCAAGCAGCTACAGAAAACTTCCATAATGCAAGGTGTTGGGACTGGATATGCTACAAACCACAATTTTTCTTTTTAACTAAGTTTGGTTTCACTGGAAAATTCCTGACAAGGACCTGACAAGGCTGATAACAAGAGACAAAAGTTTTAGGTAGATCAAGGTATTAGTGTTACCAGCACAGCACAGCAATGGTCAGCCTCATCATACCACACAAGAAAAATCTTTATTTCCAATCCACATAGTTTGGTAGCATTAGGAAATAATATGCACATTCAGAGAATTCTGTTTTCAGAATATGTAACATTGAAAACAAACAAAGAGAACAAAACAAAAAACAACTCCAAAACCCAACCAAATACCAAGGAAAAACCCAAAAACCCCTCTCATACAACATCTGAATTGTAATGGACAACTTGGGACACATTGAATTATTTCTCACTTAATATCTTGTTGAACAGTGGTTTCTCTTGATTTATCTGGATGCTTAAAGCATTGCCATTCATCTGGGGGTTTTTCAGAAGTACAAATAGAGATTATATTTTTATTTGATAATTTTTCAAGTCCTCCATGTAGGACTGTCATGGGCAGAAGCTGTGTTGTTCTCCTGTGGGCACAAGCTGTAAGAGCTGAGAGCACGACACTGAAAAAACTGCCATACAGAGGCCTTTGAGACTCTTGGCAACAATGTGGAAAAAAATTGAAGAGAGAGAAAGCAAAAATAAGAACTTCCAAGATACTTACTATGGAGTTGCTGTATGTACTGTTAGCATATGTATCTACTGTTTAAAATGACCTCCAGTAAAGCTGTTCCGTAAGTAATTCAATCTCACTCTCCACTCCAACTGTACAAAAATCTGACATTTCAGTGGCAATTGTATTACCATCCATAGGGGTTATCCAAGTCTGAAGCAGTAAACCAAACTGTTATAATTCACTCTGTAGATACCTTCCAAAGATGAGCATGGATGTTCCATTTCTTTAATTAACAGGGATTAACTGTTTGGAACTTTCAGGCAGCTTGACTAAGGAGAAGGAAAGCGATAGGAAGAAACTATATCAAAATAAAGAGATGAGTTGCAATGAACCACAGAAAATCACAGCTGACATTCTGCAGTAAGGATGTTACAAAGCCACAAGCACTATTTTACTATCTCATTTTTAATTCTGAACAACCTGACCTGTGTAATGTCTTGCTTTTGCAGAAAAACTTAGGGCAAAGCCTCATAGAACCCAAATTCATTCAAACAAGCCAATGCTGCAGGCAAGAACCTCAGGAAGTAAAGCACAAACTCCCAGGTCTAGACCAGGGTGTTGAAAGAAAACTGGACTCTGGCTATATTATGCAAGGCTTCTTAGCATAGCAAAATTGACATTTTTCACATTTTAAGCTGTCGCAATTTCTGCTGAGTGTTACCTGGCACACTAGAGTCCCTTATCTATGCATAATTCAGAGTAGCCATCAGGAAACTAGGTAAGGAGTGAAAGTCTTGCACACACTAAAGCCAAGGAGTTTGAAGTTGGAATGTCACGCACAGACACACACCTGCAGTTCAGGTTTGGGTATCAAATGCTGATGCTGATCCTCTAAACACAGACCTGGCCGAATATGCCAACACATGCTAAATGACCACACCACCTACACCTTTGTTCCCACTGTTGTTGCACTGAAATACTGCTGCCTGTTCACAGCCTCCTGATATTTCCCTGCCACCATCCTCAGGCTGCTCTGAGGTCCTCCAGGTCAGAGCTGGGGTCTGTGCTACCCCTCCAGGCTCATTTCAGTGATTCTGCCAGAGAGCTGTGTCTTTGCTTGAGGAAAAAAACCCAAAACAACAACAAAAACAAACAAACAAAAAACAAACCTTACAGCCTGAAGACAGAGCACTCTTCACACTTCTTGTCTGCTTTCCCTTCCTGCACACAGAAACAGGCTGGTAACCTGGCCTTTCATTTTAGTTGAACTGCCACTGCTACACCACAGCCTGAAGATTTGAGGCTGGGGATAGCACCTCTGAGCAAGTGGGGAGATTTGCAAGGCAGGCAATCACATGAGAAATGAATGTGCAAGCACAGAAAGCACTAGAATAGATTCAAATAAAGCTAAAAAAGGTCAGGAGCTTTCTGAGGAATCTGCTTATGGCCATTAAGGATCTGAATTCCTACATGGAACAATGTAAAATACTATTTTTTAAAATACCAGAAGAACCCAGCAGTACCAGGTTCCTCTTTGGCAGAAAGCTACTGAGATGCTACCTAGAAAAAATAGGTAATATAGCTCCCTGGAAGCAGGAACATCACAAGCCAGAGCATAAATTCCCCTGAGATCACTCTCTCACCTGGCAGACTAAGCTCAATCACATGTAAATTCATAAAGAACAGGTATAATCCAGGTTTTCTAGACTCGGGGTAATAAATACCCTGATTATCTGTCTACCATCAGCCTAGAGCTGGGCTATTTTCCCATTCCTACGAGATATCCCAACATTGTAAAACCAGATTCAAAGTACAGGATTACTGACACTCATTTTGCTCTCATTCTCACTTATGAGAAGTATATGTATGTATATAAGCTTATACAAAAATACCTATATATATAGCTATAAACGTGCAATCACATACTTGCAAAAACACACTACACACCTGTGTTAAAATATGAACCTCAATCTTACAGGACTGCTATACTGAAATGGATCAGCCTTGAAGAAGCAATCTGGTACCGGGTTGATTTAACCCAGCCACGCTTCTCACCAAAGTATTTTCTAGCCATCCCTCTCATAACTCATAGCCATTGTCATCCAGCCATCTGTCCTCCACATCTCCTCTGCAGTATCAGGAAAAAGCAGCTTCATTTTGTCAGTGAAAGGGAAGAAATGTTGACCGTAGCAGACTGTCTGTGTCTAACAGTACTACAACCAAGGCGTCCTCTTCCTAGAACAAAATTCTGATGATCACATCATCATGCACCAGAGAAGCCACCCAAAGTAATTTTAAATACCTAGGTGATAGGCAAGATTATAAATTACCCAGAGAAAGACAAAAGGATGAAACAGGGTTTAATTAAAGTCTACATTCCTTTCAAGGAATACTTCCTACAACTTTCTGTGCATTTCACAGGCTCCCCAGACAAGTGGTCACAGCATCAAGCCTGACAGAGTTCAAGCAGCATTTGAACAACACTCTCAGGCACATGGTGTGATTGTTGGGGTGTCCTGCGACACCAGGAGTTGGACTTGATGATCCTGATGGGTCCATTCCAACTCAGCATGTTCTATGATTCCATTACTCGTTTTACATGCAGTAGAGAAGCGATTTTGCCAAGAGTTTTTTAGTCGAAACGTGAATTCATGCTTACATACATTGCTTACATACATTACTTAAATTTGTACTGACAAGCTTTATTTCTGTTAAGCAGGATTAATCCTCTCTTGCTGACATGTAATGTGTGTAAGCAATGTATGTGAGCATGGACTGATATTTGAGGTTAGATATTTTATGTGAATTCATGCTTACATTACATGCAAGTCCATGTAATGTATGTAAGCAATGTATGTAAGCATGAATTCACATAAAATATCTAACCTCAAATATCAGTCCATTATTTAACCAGGATCCTAGCACAAAAATCCATGCCACGTACACTAATCTTCAGCTGCCTGCTCTGAAGTTTGGTTTTTAAATTGCTCCCTCTTTTTAAGACAGTGAATACTTCAGTGTTGGTTCTGCCAGAGGCTGGACATGGGGTTGCCTCAGCACCTGCTGAAATGGCCAGGACCCTGCAGTGTACACAGGTGCTCACCTTTCTCAGGAGAGCTTTCTGAGGAGTGCCTGACAAAGCCAATGGGGTGAACCAAGAAGGAAAGAGAACCATCTAGTGGCATGTCTAGGCTGCTCTTTGCATCTTGTGAAAATGCTCTCAAGTTCCAGCATTTCACTTATGATCCACCACTTCTTTTCAACATTTCTTTGCTATTATGAGTAAAAGATCCAAAAAATAAAGGTGATTGTTATTATTTTCTTCACAACAGGCAATCAGGACTATTTGAAAAAGACATGAGGGCTTCATTTTTATTGTCTAACTCTAAAACAATTCCTCACATTTATGTTCTTCATCAATGGAGAGAGACCAGGCTGCAAAGTGTCAATCATATTTTTGCCTATAAGAGCATTCACAAGATTAAAACTGTTTATGAAGTTCATCAGTTGACAGTCTAAAGGTCAGCTTCTGAAAATGTAGAAAGAAAGAGTAAATTGTCCCAAGCATCCTTGAGAAGCAGAAAGTAATACCAAGGAACAATCTTTGTGACTGATGAAAGCTTACAAGTGTTATACTTATTTATATATTCGTTTTACAGATGTTATCTGTTAGTACCTGCCACCACACACTGGTAGAAACATCAAGAAAGGAAACCATAGCAGTACACATATCTGAAACAAAGTTATAGACAGAGAAATAACCTTTTCAACACACACTCTTCTGAAGTCTTCCTGAAGACAGTTTTATTACCTAGACCTGTCCAACTGCTACATTTCTTTATTCTTTATGTTGTAAGACATTTTAATATTAATGGTTACTTAAAATGCTTTAAAAGTTTTGACTTTTTAGCCTTCCTGCAAAAGGTTTCAAGCATCAGAAACATGGATTTTAACTGAAAATTAACAGGCAAAACCCAATAAACCAAAAGGGAGAAAAAGCCCCTACGCAAACAAAGTGAGAATTAAAATTCCTTACAAGATGTGTGCAAATTTTTCCAAGCTTACAAAATATAGCCAGTTCAGGTGCTCTCAACTGCAAAGGTAAATCCAGTTATGTCCCCAGGGGGTGAAAGCCTGAGTTTTCACTCAGAGAGAAAACAGCTCACTCAGAAACCTGAAGAATATCTTGAAAGGTAAATATTACATTATTCTTGAAGCATCAGCAGCTTAGGCTGATGATATATGGAGTTTTTATTAATATAAGGAGAATTCATATAGGCAGATTACTGGAAAACATATGCAGGATTTATGCTATGCTAGTAAAAAAAATAAAAGACACAACTAGAACAAGATAAAAACAGTAATACAGTGGTGGTAAAGAAAGACAGATCCTGAGACATGGTAAAATTAATTTGTACCACATTGCAGAGTGCAGATAAGTTGTGAAGACTTGATTTTGCCAAAATAGTTCAAATGGGCTATCTTTCATCCTTTAAAAGTTAAATCTTAAAATAAGTGTCAACAAAAACAAATACGGTTGCAATCCTAGTCCCAAATCTTCCAACAATCAGCTGCAGGCATCCTTAATGGAATCATTTTGCTTAGAAGTACCTCCTGGCATTTTTTCAAGGTTTTCAGGAAGAAGTCCAGCTCACTGAAGTGTTTTCATTGCACTGAAAGTGATTTTTTTCCAGTCTCTGTTGAGGTTCCTTGGCACTGTTTAAAGAAATCAAATGTGCTTTACACCACATATTCAGTGTAAAAAGTCAAGTTCCAAAAAAAATACATAAATGACCCCAGTGGTACACATATCATCCATGAAATGTTGCCAGAGAAGTTATTCAAGTTTCTGAGACAAAAGTAAAAAGTGCTCATTATAGGAATGGCATTTTCAATTTCATATATAGTCTTTAGACAAAAACTTAGTGGATGTAAGAAGTAATTTTTGAATGCCATTTTAGAGACAGCCTCTATGGACACTCTCAGTTGCAGCTTCATTTCAGAAAGTTCTCCATTATTATGTATCTATTACTATTAACTCTACTGTGTTAAATTAGGAGCTATGAGAGGTCTCAAAACAGAAAATGAAATAAAGGTGGTACCATTCAGAATTCATTAGACAGACGAAACTGGTTATTATATCCTTTTTTTTTAGTGCTAATTCCATATCTTCCCCTTGCAGTGTTTTCAGCTGTGCAACACTTTGTCCCTGACCATTGACAGGCTGTACATCTCACTTTTCTGAATATTGGGTATGAGATTGTTTCTTTTTCCAGAAGACATTCAGCTATTCTGAAAAGCATCCTGTTGTGATGAGAAGGAAATACAGTGCAGGGTTGGTGGTCATTTTGTCATTTTTCTTCATTTTTTCTTTTCTTTGTTCACCTTCTTACAAAGTAAAAGCAACTCAAGACTGAAAAACAGCTCCCTTATGATTTCAGAAGCAACATCAGGAAAACGGCAAACTAGCATACGCTTTCTAGCACTAATTAGCCTTCACTGAATGATTCCCAACAATCATTGTAAATCCATACTTTGAAGATTGTGGCAACTGTGGACTTTTAGTTTGCAGAAGAAGCCTCCAAGTGTAAATATGTTTCCATAATGCACATTATGCTACTGACAGATGTTCAATGACACTGCTTTTGTTATTACATTCACTCCCCTATTTGTTTTTTTCTGGTTGGGGAAGATACGGAGTTTGGAAAATCTCATTCTCATGTAATTCAAGATTGCTCGTAGTGACAACATGGCTTCTTTGTCCTCACAAACTACTTCATAAATATGCACCGCTAAAAGCAATAAAGCTGCTACAAAATGATTTGCAGACTTGTTTTTAAGGTATTCTCATAAGAAAAAAGCTTCACTTACACACATCCTCTGAACCAAAAGCTCAACTCTTAACTGTAACACTGCAAGCAAGAATAGTGGACAGATTCAAAGAGACAAATTAAAACAGAAATTCAATATGATAAACTATTCTTTAAAGTCCTGTTATGAATCATGACCTTAACCTTTTTGAAAAATTTAATGACAACATGGGACTGAATATAAATATTCTACAGTGCCATGAATCTGATATTCAAAATTAGAGTTATCTAGAATTTTCTGAAGTATTTTCTTTCATTTCAGAAGTAGCATCAAACTTTGCATGAGAACCTGGAAAAAGAAGAACTGTTTTGTATCCAGGAAAGACATAAAAGTAGTGGATTCCCTCTACTGGGAATATTTTCTGGCATCGCTCTTCCATAAAAGAGAAATGTCAATCCTGATCCCTCAAGGGCACAGTTTAAAAATTCAGGGCCAAAACTCAAGAAACAGAGCACCAGAATCTTTTCTTTGCCCACCACAGGTTAGAGTTGCTGTATGCAGTTCATTTTGCTTCCTTGAAGCTTTGGGACAAGACGACTTTTGGAAGCAGGAGTAGCATGTGAAGAGGTCACAGCCTTCCTTCAGTTGTTTTAAAACATGAGAAACCATTGCTTCACCAAATCAATACATTCAGTGGCTTATAAGTGCGCTTTCTTAGCCATTTAAGTAAAGATAGAGATTGTTTGCAAATCCCAAATATCTGAACTGTTCAAGCTAAGCAGGTACATCTAACCAAATACTGGCTCAGGAATGTGGGTAAGAACAGTTCACACAGCACACCTGAGAGGACAGTAGCTTTCAGCCAGAATGGACATTTGGGAATATAATCTCTTCACTGAAAGATGATGTATGACATCATCTTAAACATAACTTTAGTAGGAGATGAAGCAAAAAGTCTTCTGTGAGACTACCTCCAGACTGCTATTTCTCCTGAGTCCTGAGAAAAACCTCAGCTTGTCTGGACCATCTCTTTCCTCAATTCTGCCACTCACATCTCAAGGGAGAAGTTAAAAAAAAGGTAATCCAAGTTCATAAACATTGGAAACTAGAGAAAAATGCAGAATTATGCCCTCACATTTTACCAAAAGGGATTTATCAATGAGACTTAATATTATCTGATATATGGAAATGCATAGAAATCATCAGGTATATAAGTTCTGTTGATTTCTTTAGTAAGAGGGGACTAGAAAGTAGAATAGCTCCTCCGGTATACTGACAACAGAAATCTGATGAGCAGGAAAAGGCAGGAAATGTCACTATTGAATAGCTCTGCAGAAGTGGAAAACGTTGAGTTAGAATAAACTCTCACAATAATCCAAAGCAGAAATTTGCTCCCAGAGTTTTAATTCCCCAGTGAAAATAAGCAAGTGCTTCTGTGTGCGTCTGTTTGTGAGGGAGGGGCATACATTTCTTAAGCAATAGATAACTTGCAATGTGCTTACTTGTTTGAAAGGTCTGCAAAGTAGGATGCTGAACAAAATCATGGGCACATACAAGGCAAAGGACTTGCAGAAAACACATTATTATTTACAAGTGCCTAGTGTAATTTTTGCAGGAATTTTGTAATCATTTTATAACTACCTCTAAAATGGATTCTTGTTGACTAAAAGAAACAATGTGTTTTCTGTATATAACACTCTACATCATTATAAGATGGTAAGGCCAGAATCTGACTTATTTATATTACTTTTATTGTCAATAAGGAGAAAAAGGCATTCTCTTTGGAAATCTGCTTTGCAATGAAGTCAATTCATCATAATTTTGAGTCTAGGCATTCGTGGAATAGATTTGTTGATGTTCCGTATGAGTACATTTAATCATTTTTAATGATTCATTTCTTATTCTGTTAATAGCTTCTCCAAATCAAATGTTTTAATCAAAATCAGTGCCTATTGTTAGACGGGCAGAAGACTAAAAGCTTTAGGGTTTATTTTTTTTTCATGCTAGGGCATATTTTATTGATGAGAGTACATCATCTGATTGTTTTTTATTTATGTTATTTGAGGGTTTATGCAAGCTGGGAAATAATACTATCTCCGAGCTGCATCCAACAAAGTTTAGTCACTCAGCCCCTTTTAATGTTGTGTGGTGATAACAGGTTTCTGACACTTAGAAGCACTCTTCCTTGGGAAAAGGTGGTGGAAATTAACAAAGCTCACTCAAGAAAGTCCTGATCCTTCCTATAATAAAAGATTTATGCCAAGCTACCTGGCTTTCACAAAATTTTTCTCTCCTTTTCCTTACCCAGAACAGGTGCAACCTGGCAAGAGCCAGCAGGTTTTTCTTCAAGTCAGTTTTAGGCACAGATATGAATGCTGGTACTTTTTATATTGCTGAGGGCTCCAAACTTTTGGTTATTGGATGTGACTTAGGAAGCAAAAAAACTGACTGATCCTGGCAGACACATCACTAGTTTGCAAAGACTGACTTAGCTGCTTTATGCATTTGTCTCCAGGACAACCAGCATAGCTGTCACATTCCTGAGAAAAGAAATCCCTTCATTAGGATTAGAGTTTAGCACTTAAACTCTTAGTGACATGGACTTCAAAATCCAACTTATTTAGGAGAAGCAGTCTTCCACTCCTCCTTTTAATAAGCCCATTCAAAGCGACTTTATGCATTTCAGATCACATTTCCAGAGCACTGCTGTGGCTCAGTGCTGTAGTGCCTCGTTTCTAAATTCCCTTTCTGGTCTAATTGGATTTTCAGTGCTTGGACACCTTGCTCCAATGAAAATCATTAGGAGCTAGTTTTCATTTTTAGCCAGCTGTTCTTCTTATCAACTACCCAGTTAGTTGATAACCCTACTCGACATCTTACTGCATGCTTGAAAAGCTAATTTGCTTTAAAATGTGGCTATTTGCAGTAATTTTCTTGGTGTTTATTCTTGGACAAGAAATAATCATGAACCTCAAGAGAGATCGGAAACTATCAAAGCTTCTTCCACATATTATCATCCTTACTCAGTCTGTTACCTCATGCCACTCTTCTTTCAGTGCTTCAGCATTATTTGAGATATTCGGTGTAAATGAAATAAGTTATGTTGTCTTCCTTTCTGTTGTTCTGACCTCATATCCCATAAGGGTTAATCACAGAATCATACAATCACTTAGGTTGGAAAGGACCTTTGAGATTATCAAGTCCGGCCCCTAACCTAGCACTGTCAAGCCCAACACTAAACCATGACCCCGAGTGCCACATCTACAGGTCTTTTAAATCCCTTCAGGGATGGTGCCTCTAACACTGCCCTGGGTAGGCTGTTGCAGAGTTTGACAACCCTTTGGGGGAAGAAATTTATCCTAATATCCAGTCTAATCCTCCCCTGGCACAACTTGAGGCCATGTTCTCTTGTCCTGTCACTTGCTACTTAGCAAAAGAAACAAACGCTCACCTCACTACAACCTCCTTTCAGGCAGTTGTAGAGAGCAATAAGGTCTCCCCTGAGCCTTCCTTTCTGTAGGCTGAGCCCCTCCAGCTCCCTCAGCCTCTCTTTATCAGACATGTGCTCCAAACCCTTCACCAGCTCTGATGCCCTTCTCTGGACACATTCAAGCACCTCAATGTCTTTCTTGCTGTGAGGGGCCCAGAACTGGACACAGTATTCAGGGTATGGCCTCAGCAGTCCCAACATGGGGACGGGCACTGCCCTGGCTGGGACATGCTGGGACAGCCCAGGTGCCACTGGCCTTCTTGCCCAGCTGGGCACACCTGGGCATGCCTTATCACTGCAGCAGTACTCCCAATATCTGTCATTTAAGAGAAAAATATCAGCTTTCATTTCCCCCAAATTATAGCAAATTTTTAGCCATCTACTTTGTATCCTTAGTCATATAGTAATTTACTTCACATTAGATCCTTTTGGTTTCTATATAGTACAGATCCCTCAGTGATATTATCAATGGGATCCTCAGAGGTGCTTGCAAAGTTTTGCTCTTTTGTTCTACCACAAAGATGGTAATTTTAGCCCTATAATGGGGTTATCTGCAGTGTGAATAGCTGAAATAGGTTGGTCCTACAGGGACTAATCAACATTCACATTCAAATAACTGAAAATTTTGCAAGTGTTAAACCTATATTAGTTTGTGTTAACATCTTTCTGAAAACCAAGCCCTATGAAAGCTTCTTGATTTGGGAATTTAAACAAGGCATTTTAAATTGTTAGACTCTTCTGAAAACCTTAGCCTCTTGCTTAATAAAGCAAATCAGGATGAGACGCCAGGAACTTCAAAGAGGGGGAAAAAGAAAAAGAGAGGCAGGTCTTCATCACTAGAATTTTCTCTATTAAGTATCCTGGGCACTTAGATTAAAACACTCCCGCCCAAAAGGGTAATAAACAGGAGAACCCTTCGTGTGTTTTGAGTAATATTAATTCCTTTTTCTTTCAAGAAAAGAGGGAGGAGAAAGCTCTTGGAGCTCCTTTCAGGGCTCTTACAGCCTCCCTTTTCATACAGTAAAGTCACCCTTTTACCATCTAAATAACGTTGTGTCTTGTGCTGACTAAAAACTACTGTTGCTCTGATTCACACTTTGAGAAAATGGAGGTCACATATGTTATAGACGCGAATAAAGGAAATCCA
>VZRE01007913.1:4470-26109 GCA_013396775.1 Cephalopterus ornatus
TTAGACCTACACCTCTATAAAGCTCTTCAGAAAAAAATGCGAGTATTGTGTTAAGTATATAAAAGACAGTGAAGTGTGGTTGATAAATTCTAATTATCAAGCCAAATGTTGAAGTTAAAATTTATATGGGTAATAAATATTTTATATATATTTGTCATAGAATTATAGTATTATTTAGGGTGGAAAAGACCTGTTTTGTTATATATATATATTTTTTATATATATTTATATTTTTATATATATTTATATTATCTTAGGAACTGCTGGAGTTGGATGATTGAAAACTTCTGAAACATATGGATTCTTCAACATATATTATTCAAATATGAACTCTTTCTGCAACTGCATTTTCATAGCTCTTGATTTTTTATGCAACTTTGCTAATCTATAGAAATTATGTTTGTTAGTAAGATCTCAATTCTTGATGAGTTGCAGTTCACAACTGATGTAAGAAATCAAGCTGGTTGGGAACATTCAATCAAGCTGTGTCACAACATTTCTCCAGATACATCAAGATACCAAGATACATTAAACCAGGTGGGTTTTTTTCAAGGTGAGTGATGAAATGAACATTGAGCTTTATTTTCTGCCTGATATCCAGTAGGTGCAGTTTCAGGCTGAGGTATGGCAGAAATGGCTGGATGTGACTCACATAAAATTATGCCAAATAAACTCAGAGGTCCTGTGACTTAGAGGGGTTTTTCCCAGATTTTCAGACCAATGCAAGAAGGGTACATTGCAGAATGGATAGACTTCATATATCCCTGCATGAGTGCTTTATTTTCGGAGGGTTTTTTCCCACTTTTAGGTAGCCTTAAAACGCAGGCAACACAAAAACTTTAGGTAGAGTTTCTGGAAGTGTTTAAGCACTGAATTTTAGTTGTGAGACTTTTTCAGACAGCTGTGCCAAGTGATTATCCCACTGTGACATCACTGGGTGGTGGAGGGTGACATCAGCTGGTGCATTGTGACATCACTGGGAGGTGGATTGTGACCTCATGTCCCTCATTCTCTCTAAGTTCATGTGGACACTGGGATTTCTATGAATTCCTGAGCTGGGACACTGCAGGAAGGAGCAGCCATGGCCTCAGGGAGGGAGTGGAGCTGCCCCATCTGCTGCAATGCCCTGGATAACGTTGCCTACTCGATGCCCTGTCGCCACCAGTTCTGTCTGGGCTGCATCATGCGCTGGCTGCGGGGAAACCGCGCCTGTCCGCTCTGCAGAAGTCCCATCTCCACCATCAGCTTCTCGGAGCAGGAGGGAAACTGCTTGCACTGTGTTACTAGACTCTCCAGAGAGCCACCCGAGGCCAGCAGCAGCCAGGCAGGGAATGTAAACGTTCACGGTCCTGGAGCATCCTCACAGGGGACACTGTCCCTAGCTGGGCAGGAGCCTGCAGGACCAGAGGCTGTGGGTGGCATCCTGCCCGAGCTCTGGGCGGAGCTTTTCCGGAGGCGATGGACCCTCTTGGATCCCGTGCGGTCCTGGCTGCAGCAGAGGCTGGAGAGGATATACAGGGACAAGTGGTGGCAGGTGAAGACTGCAGAAAG
Source organism: Cephalopterus ornatus (assembly GCA_013396775.1). Taxonomy (NCBI): domain Eukaryota; kingdom Metazoa; phylum Chordata; class Aves; order Passeriformes; family Cotingidae; genus Cephalopterus; species Cephalopterus ornatus. Next base: position 6,022 of record VZRE01007913.1, read on the forward strand.
CAGTATCCTACTCGCCCTCTGCATCTTCGGGCCGAACAGGGATGAGCTGGTGCAGAGGCTGCAGCCTCGCCTCCAGGAACACACCGCCCCTCTGATCCACGGCATCCTCGGGATCATTGAGACCCAGTGCAGCCAGGAGGTCTGGAGGCTCCGCCACTCCCATACTGCCAGGGAGGAGGAGAGCCCTGGGGACATCTCTGGGGACAGCTCTGCTTTCCAGGGGTGTGCTCCCACCTCCAGTAGTCCCCCGCATTCCAGCATCGAGGAGGAAGCTGGCATGTCACAGGATGCTCTCCAGGGGAGTCGTATCTGCCCCCAACCTGCGCCTGTTCTTGCCGAGTGGGAGCAGCCCTAGAAGGGACTGGAAGATGTGACAGTGGCCGCAGGTCTGGTCTGGGCGGGGACCACTCACCCAGACATCCCAGTGACCCTGAAATTGGAGGGTCCCTGGGCACCGCCAACAGCACCAAGTGGTGTCTTGGTACTTGGCTGTAGCACATCTTTAGTCGAGAAGATGAAAATAAATGTCTAAATGTTCCTTGACACAGTGATTGGATGTTGCTTCTGTTACCAAGTCCTCCAGAACCACTGGGATAAAGAAAACCCTCTAACAACTGTATTTTTAGTGTTGGTGAGCGAGGAATTACTTTACTCTTGGTTGGGAGGTGTGTGACTTACAAATTCCCAGTCTCTACATAGAAGCTGACTCAAAACTTTTTCACCTATTTATAAATTGTTAGCAAACAAATAATTTAATGTTCTTTTGGTTCTAAATTACATAATTCTTTCATTAATTAGTATTCTATCCTCTATTGGTTATTGATTTCTCACTGTTTATGTAAATTACTACATGTTTGTAAATATGTAAAATACTCCATAGTTTTGGTATATTTTTCCTCCGGTAAGGACTTTCTAACACATATGCTGAACCTTAGTCTCTTCTGTGTATCCTGGTTTCTCCAAACTGTCCTTGTGATCCGTAAAGCCTGCATTCCAGATGTTCAACTTCAACAGTACGTCTTTCTCTCCCAGGTTTTGTTCATTGAAGAAGATCACAGCTAATTTATCAAAACTTAAAGTTTCAGTAATTTTACCAAGCTGTGTTCCCACAAAAGTAACTTATGACAACCTTGCTAAATGCTGGCCAAGAGTAATTTAAGAATAATTATTTATAATTAATAAATACTTATATTTATATGCACTATTTATAATTAATATATATTGGGCATGATTAAAGGCTGCGTGGCATTCAGAGACAGGAGAAATGTTTGCATCCTCTGTAAAGATTTCTCTTATATTTTCAGCTGTCTCTGTTGGAGTACAAATGTGTTTTATTTTCTAGTTACTAAACATTAAAAAACATAAAAAAACCCCCAAAACAAGCAAAAAAGGTAAGTGATGAGGAAGCAAAAATAAAACCTTTGAAAATGCACTATTTTTCCATCTGCTGGGGACCCCAGTTCTGTATGTGTTTTTTCTCTGCTGGTTTCGTTTACAAAATACCAGTTCTGTAGCTTCATGCCTACAGTTTTTCTCCTCTAAACTATATCTTTTACTTATATTCTAAATTGGGAGAAGTGAGTTAATGTAAGGAAATGTTCAAATGAAGACTAGCTTCTTTGAAGTTCAGCAACTAGCTTCATATAACATTAAATTACTGTCAATGAAAACCTTCTGTGATATGTTCTCACTGTGGTGATACATTTTAAAGCAGGTTTAGCGTCCTACCACAGCAAGACAACTATTAAAATATTTCTTCAGCTGATTAAGTGGATTACTTTTGAATATATGAATGCTACAAGGAGTTGCCCTTTGCTGCATTCTAAAAATTTCTTCTATATTCTGCACTATTTTTGTATATTCTAAAGCAGAAGAGCTTAATTTAAATGTTGGTAAATTCCGTGATTTGTGGGCTCTAATCTGAGAAGTATCTTATAATCAAAATTGGCTTTCTAAATCAACATGTCTATTTACCAAAAACAAACAAAGAAGCCCCCAAACCTGAAAAATAGTCATCAAGAAATGACAGTGCGTCTGCTCTTGTTTACTCCTCCAAAGAACTTTTGTTCTTTAATTTCTTTATCATCTACCTAAGAACTGCAGTTCCTATCCAGCTTAGCCAACCTGAAATGGCAACTGCTGAATGAAAAAACTGAGGTCTTTCAAGAAGTGGAGATAAAAACTTGTCTGTAATCCCACAAAAACAATAGGAAGAAACAAATTCATTAACATGGGAAGTTCAAGGCATACTTGGGATAATCTGCCATTGTGTGATAAAAATCCTCTTCTCCAAGTGGAAGAGCAGGGGCAATGATACTATTTCTCTCTGACATTTTGGGAGCAGAAGTTGTTCCTCAGCCAGCAGAGCAATATAGGTCTTAGAACTGATGGGTGAAAAGTATTTTTATTTCAGTTCCTTCAGAAAGTGTCCTCTACACTTGAGTCCCTGCCTTTATAACTTGGGAGGATCAAGTGGTCCTCCTACCATATCTGTTTAAGGAATCATGTGCCACTGGAAGTTTGAGCAAACTTTGTAGGCATGTTTGATAAAAAGCAGAACTTACAACACCTGCCTGTTGCCAGAATTATCATCAATATTACAGACATGTCTACATGACTCTGCAAGAGACTTAGAGCTTTTCATGCTCACTTACTCATTATTGTTCTCATGATGTTTTAAAAATAAAAGGCATCTTTCAATCTCTTTATCAGAACTCCAAAGATTTTAATGCAGGCCATTGGAAGACTGTCTTGAGAAGAAGCCATAAGTTCTGTGAACCTTGATTTTTATGTGTATTCCATGCAGAATACCTGAAATTAAATTTTAAGTAGTATTTATGGAGAAGTGGTAAATTCAAATCTCAGCACTGGCATTATTAAGGCAGATGAATAAACTTTTTATAGGTCTCTCTGAAATCTGAAAATGAACTTGTCTGCTTGTAGAGTCTTGCCTTGGTCAAATATATGGCTCTTATTAAAGACATATTCTAACACATATACTTTTATTACCCATGTGTCCACAGGAAGAGATTGAAAGATGAAACCATGTACTGTCTCCATAAAATCCTGCTTGAATAAGGTTGAACAGTTAAAATGAACATTTTTATTAATCCTCAAATATGAAGCATTTGTGAAGATCGTCTAAGTAAGAACTTATTAAAGGCATTAATACAACGATCATATCATTACAATAAACTGAGAGAACTGCAGAATTTATCCAATTTCCTCTGTGTCTGGACAAATGGGCAGAGTTGCTAACACAAGATGTGTGAAAGGAGAAAGAGTTGTTATCAAATGATGACACTGAAACACATTTAGTAAGACCTTCCCACTGAGACCTAAATCTCTGTACCCACCATCCTTCTTCTAGACAAGTCAATTTTCCAGTAACATTATGTCTGTGTGGGCATGTCCCTAACTTTTCCCAATGAACTGAACTCAATACAATATGATTTTTTTTTTGTTTTTAATCCTCTTCAACAGGTCTAAGCAAGACTGTACAGGCATACAAGCAACATACTTGTGCAAGCAGGATAACATAATGCCTCTAAAGGTCAGAAGCCTTAGAAAGTTCCTTGCGCTAATTGGGAAAAAATTGTATGAAATCAATCAGTTTTCCTTACTTATTTTTTTAGCTTCCATTAATTACAGGCAGCAAGGAACTCATCTGGGAGTGATGGTCATGCAGGCTTGCAAAGGTATTTCTGGAAATGAGATTTGTATGAATGGGGAGGGCTCAGTGAATCTGCTGTTTCTCAGACCTTAGCTGCATAAAGTATATTTATCCCTCAGGAAGATTTAAAAAAAAAAAAAAAATAGCCTGATGGCAAATATGCTACAAGCTTAACATTTCTTTCATTATTTTTCCTTCTTCCTCCTTTACTTAAGAACAGCCAAGATTGATTAAAACTAAAGGTTAAGAGCAAATTTTCTCCTATGTCTCTAAAAGTACCGAAAGCAAATATCAGGTATAAATTGGATTTCGGGCAACTTTGCATCCTGTGAGTTCTTACCTTTTGCCTGGCTTGATTTACCTGGTCCAAATAATTTTAAAAAGAGCATTTTGTGACCTCAGCACTGTGCAGAGTCCCTGCATTTTGAACCACCATGTTCAAATCCACCTTCTTGATGCTATAGACCAGACGTGATGCTGTTTGACGGTTACAGTGGTAGCCTGGTGGTGTTGGAAAAAACACAGCTCAGTTACCTGAACAGATAAAGATGTTCCTAAAAAATCTCAGAGAAAATGAACACATTTCATCCATTAAAAAATTCTCAAAAGGACAAGTGTATTTGAAATATGAACAAAGTATTTATTCGACTCCATGTGATTCCATTATCTGCTTGTAGGCTCCAGCCTAATCTGACAGAGGAAGGATAAAGAAGGAACAATCTGAAAAGCAATGATTCATTCAGTGATCATCTTGTCCCTCTTTCTTATGCTCTTTACTTGGCACTACATGCTACACCACAGATACTGCCCCATCTATGTAATTCAATTTTTATGGCATGACAGAAACAGTGGATTCTTCTTCCTTTTTTTTTTTTTTCCCCCTCTACAAATGTGTATTCATGGCTGAAAATTCAAGATGATAATATCTTGTCTTGAATTACAAGACTACGCACCCTGAAATGTCAATGGGTTTGGAATATTTTACTGCAGTAATTTTTTTCCTCAGTGTCAATTGCTGATAGACACTTCTGGTCTTCTAGAGGTGAGTGAATACCTCACAGTCATTTCCTCATCTAACAGCTTTTATCTCTCACTTTGTGAACTGTTTGCAGGTGAACAAATTACCAAACCAAACAGAAAAATTTGGTGCAGTCCAGCAAGTTCAAATACTTGCAACTTTGCTGGGCAGGAAGGAAGGAAGAAGGAAGGACTTGTGTAGCTGGAGCAATTTATAGTGGTTTGGATTTCTAATCTAATCTAATCTAATAATATATATATAGTAGTTCTTGGTGGTGATATGCCAAATCTCCTGAAGCACCTACCAATGAACCATAAATGTCTTATTCACTGGATTTGACAGAAAAGGGAAAATTAGATGAATTTATTTATTAAATAAATAATATTTACTATGTAGCTGTATTTCAAGGTGTATTTTCCAAAGTTGACTGGGAGTTGGATGAAATGTCCCCAGACCACAAGCTTAAATGCTTAGCTCTCCCCTCCTCTGACATACACAATGAAAAAGAAAAGAGGTCCTACCAAGAAAAGTTGTTCATGGAGTAACAAAAAATGGGACTGGAAACAAAGATGATCTCATGAGGTCACGTAGTCAAGGTCCTGGCCCCAATTAAAGCTAAACCATTCCTGACAGATATTTGTCTAGCTCTTATTTTTCTCATCCCAGCTTTTATTCTCTGGCTGAGCTTCCTCTTTTATGAATCAGGGACTATCAAGTCTCCATAAAAGATTAAAAGTTCTCTTTGAATAAGAGACCATACAATGTAAAAAAAATTGTAAAGCAGGCAAGTGAGAATTTCAGAAGAGAAAATGTCTGACCTAGAAACTGCTGTCATTATTAAAAGGTCTGCTTTGAAATAAATTTGGGATTAAATAGATATACACTACAGCATAAACTGAGATTTTAAAAATCCTTAATAAAATTGAAATAAATTAAAAAAAATCAGTTATACCCTAAATGGTATTAATAATGTGTATCACGTCCTCTACAAATACCAAAGGAATAAATAATTAATGCTTACTAAATGAAACCCTCAGCTGAAAGGCATCATAAAAATGCATATTATGGCTACTAGAAAGAATAACATATAGACGTTTTCCAAATAATATTGTTATAACTGCCTTAATAAGTAGGAGTTTTTTGCTTTACATGTGTCTGGCTTTTGCCTTCCTTACAGATGCTGTCTCCCAAATCTAGAAAAACTTTTCCTGATGCTGACAGCAGCCTGAGAAACATTAGACCTTCAGCATACACTGGAAAGCCACATGAGAGCTATGCAGATTTCCTGGGATTATGCATTTTTGGCACCATGTCCCTTGCCTGTGATGCACTAAGGGTCAGTCAAAGGGTGCATTGTACTTGGAACCTTGCAAAAGTTGAAGGAATGCTGCAGAGGGCACTATTTACCAAGAAAATTAAAATAGGCACAAAGTTGGGGTTAAGGAGTGAACCATGCTTATAAAATCACTCAGGCTGCTTTGATACATCTATTTTTTACCCATTTTTATCAGGTACGAAAGGTGGACCCAAGTCAGGTTTTTTTCCCCCCCAAGTTCATAGATCTGAGAAAGCCTGCACTATCAGTTTTCTCAGGATAATGTATACTCCAATATTATTTTTTCAGGAAAAACCCCAGTATTTACAAAGATTATGTTATCTGACACAGTGTTATGTCTGAGACAGCCGCTTTTCGTACTTCAAGTTTTTTGTTTGTTTGTTTGTTTCTGGTCTGCAATAAATTGCTGGAAAATGAAGGGAGGTCAAAATATGATCTCACAGAGACTAACATTATACTGTAGCTTTCCACCAAAAAAACCCAACAAACCAAAAAAACACCCCAAACAAAAACAAAAATCCACCCTAACACTAACAAAATAACTGAACTAGATAAGTTGGTCAAGCTCACTCTTTTAATGCTCTCAGAGAAGATGAGCATATCACTCTCTGTCAGCACACAGGGTATTTCATATGTTAATTTAAACACAGCCAGCATGCTGGTAATAATCTGCATATTGTAAACCCATTGATGGATGTTGCACAATAGACAAATTCAAAATTTTTCATGGGAATTAGATGGGAGGTGGGAAGATACCAGGTGAGAGAATTAAATTGTGTTGTAAGAAACAGATCTCTCAATATCAGTTGCTTACGGTATTCCAGACACAGCCTGGCTGCATATTTTATCACAGTAGCTGGCTTCAAAAATTATTTATGAGACTTGCAGAACACTTAGTGTACCAAAGAAAGGACAAATCCCTTCTGCTCAGTATACACTTATGCTAAATTCTCACTGGTCTGTAGTGAGTTTAAGGTGAAGCTTCTCCTTTCTGAGGAAAGCAAATGCAAATGTGATGTCAACAGGTGTGAGGTGTTTGGTGCTCCAGCAGCTTGAACAGGGCTGAGAAATAGTTTTCTCTTTCAGCTGTGCCACAGCAGTGCAGGTTACCCCATTTCATCAGCAGGAACTGTGTCCAGAGCTTTTTGGTGGGTTATTACTTAATTGAATTAAAAATGCTGGAAAGATGAAATCAGATCAATTTTATGAGTGTTAGTTTGAAAGGAACTTTTATCTCCCAGTCAGGCTACATCATTCAGATCTTCTGCTGTTGTTGATAAACCCTGAGAATTAGATTTTATCTTAGCCTGGAGACAAGCAGACACTCTGTCTTGGGATGTTTACATTAATCAGGAAAATCTGAATGTTGATCCAGTCACAAGACATCACCTCCACAGTGGATTTCCAACTCATATAGTTTGTTGTGTCCTGTTAACAGGAGTAATTCAGCCCTTGAGCAAAAGAAGTCAACACAAAATCATACTGATGTGTTACTGGAGCACCACATAAGATACCCGTGCCTCCTAAAAATTTACTACATCTTGTTCATCCCCAATCCATCAAACACAGGGATCTACCACACAGGTTATCCAATGTCTTTTTTGCTTTGTGTTATATGAAGATAATGAAGTGTTATATGCTACTCCTTATTTGCATATATCACTGTAGTGATTTAAATGGTATTAAAAAAAAAGGTCAAACTGTCTGGGAAATTTGTTTGTCTTTATAAGGGAGATCATCAAATCATAAAATCATAGAAAGGTTTGGGTTGGAAGAGACCTTAAAGACCATCCAGTGCCAGCCCCTGCCTTGGGCAGGGACACCTTCCACTAGACCTGGCCTTGGACACTTTCAGGGATCCAGGGGCAGGCACAGTTTCTCTGGGCAACCTGCTCCTACCTAGAATAATCAACCTGTTCCAAATAAGGTGATCTGCCTCTGATGAGGAAAGAGCTTGCTTTTTGAATGCTACAAATAGCAATAAAAATGTTTTGATGTTAGAGTCAATCCTGTCTACACTTAAGAATGTTTTCAGCAGATCCTTTTGACACTAACAATAGTATAAACAAGGAAATGATAAAACAGTAAGCTGATTCCTAAACATTGAAATAAAAGACCCTAAACATGTAAAACTGATAAATAAGTCTGTGCAATTATTATTTTTCCATGTACTGTAGAGGAATGGCTGCTTTGCAGCTTCTTGCAGGATAAAAGGTTTCATATAGTTTGTCTTGCTAAATGAAAGATGTTGTGGGAATGACAGACAGAGAGATGCTTGTGAGATTTCCCTGTGTGACAATGCAACTTTAGTTTTAGTAGGAGTGCTAAAGTGTCTTTTTAATTCTGCTCTGAACTCTGATTTTCTGTAACAAGACTGAGTTTCTGATCACTGTGAGTGCTCAGTAATGAGGACAGGAAGGTTCATCTATAACCACAGTCTAAGCTGACAGTCAACAGTATCTACAGTACCCTCTTCTGACACAGGCTACTGAAATAATTTTGTCAGAGACTTATAACTGCAATTGTGAATATGTTATTATTTCTGCATGAGGAAATGGACACATATTTAAACTGCAGAACTAAGCCATTGTCACAGTAGAGGTGAGGGAATTGAAAGAAGCCTCCAGAAGTCATCTGGTCACTGTGCTAAAGCAGGATGTGTGAATTTGGTTGGCAGCTATTCACAATGAATGCAGTAGGTCTGCAGGTAGTGGCCGATTAATCCCAGCTGCATCCAACCTCACCAGAAGATGACTGGGGAATTCTCTGAAGGGATTGAACAAGTATATTTGTTGAATGTCAGTTGTCTTTGTTTTGTTCTGGCAATAAATTTAAGTTGTGGGTAATGATGATTCTAAGATTGGTGGTATCATCAACCAGTGATAAACTTGTATTTCGTTTCATTTTGCCAAAGCAAGAGAAGAACAGACTATCAGTGAAGACCCAGAGGTCCTGGCTTTGTGAAGACAGAAATCCAGGCCACTGTACTGTCTCATTCCAGAAGGGTGTTTGGACATGCTCCCAGCATTTACTGCAGGCTACTGATTGCTTGGAGGAGAAACTCTGTGAGTAAATTTCGTACACAACGACAACAGATCAAGTTTGACAGTGATATCTTTGACACATCCTGACGTCTAAATTACACACTTCACACTCAGCCTCTTACCAGCATTACTCCCTTCACTTTTAAAAAATTTATTTTGCTAGTAGCTGTCGCAGCACTGACATACTCCACTGGCCACTGCTGTTTTGAGGCAGATCTCCTTGTTCTCTAATCCAACACTATAATGAACAGCAGTGAATCCTCCTGGGTGAGCAGAGCACACTCTTTTTGTTATGTTGTGCTCTCCATGCAGCGTGTTCTGCCACAAGCTTCAGGCAGGATCCTTGCTACAGGCAAGCCATTTCTTTATGTGAAGTGGAAGTCCAAGACTAATGACAAGGATATAAACCAAGTTTAAAATAAAAAGTAGCAACTCTCAGTGTTTCAGTGGACTGCACATGGCATGACAGTGTCTTTAAAAAGGAAAAGTTAGTTAATGCAGCTCAGCAGGGAGCCCAGGATAAGATTAGATTCTCTGAAGGAACAGTAATAACTTTAAAGCCAGTACCAAGATTGTTTCCTATGTTTTTAATAAATTAAACTTGTGGTAGAAGGCACAAGAGAGATGACACAAAATCTAGCCATAAATAATTTCTTACAACCATTTGTCTTCTACTGCAGTCAGGTTTGCTGTGGCAAAACCATCAAACATCATCTTTTGTTGCTTGTATAAGAGCAGCTTCAACACATTCACTAGTTCCTGAACTTATTCCACCCCTGGAGTTAAGAGAATTCATTTTTCTACTTTCATTGAGTAATGAAGCGTGATCTTACAGAGGAATCTGTGTGATTCTTAGTGAATTGTATCAAGAGAAATTTTTTATGAATATTTTTTGAGCGACTTGAATCTACAAATAGATTTTTCTTCATAGAATCTCTCAAGCTGTACAGTCACCTTCAGCATATCTGCTTCCACAGATCAAAAACCACCCAAATTTATTTTATTCTGGCTTACTCTTAGCCACAACTGCTCTCTGAGTGGTGAACTGTTCTGCCTTACCTATTAAGCATGGCAAATTGGTTGGATTGGCAAAAGGGAGGCCTTGGCACACTGTGACACTCTGGCCCATGCCTGCACCGGATGTATGCAGGCTGCAGTTTGTGAAATAGAGTTGCAACTTCTTCTTGCTGGTCTTTGGAGTGGCTTTAATCACTCAATTTCCAGTCTTGCCTCAGATTTCTCCCCACCTTTCATCCCTGTTCCTTGGCATATTTTAACCACACTTAAGGCTAAAAACAATAAAGAGAAGGATGTCGTATGACACTTTTTCTCTTTGTAAATAATCAGTGGTAATGTGATAAGAGCTTATGAAAGAGAAATGTTTATGGATTATGAGACTGTACTGATGTACTACCCTCATATCCAATTAGGTAAGTGCTTTACTTCACACACATAAATACAGCCAGAAGATACAGCATCAGATGTTGTCACCACATCAGCAGAAACAAAATTGTCTTGATAGTTATGCCTCCTGAGAAAATAATTTTAACTGGAAATTAGTTTACCTGTATACTAAAAAGCATAGAATCATGGAATGGTTTGAGTTGGAAGGGACCTTAAAGATCATCTTTTTACAAACCCCTGCCATGGGCAGAGACACCTTTCACTAGACCAGGTTCTCCAAGACCCATCCAGCCTGGCCTTGGACACTTCCAGGGTTGGGGCAGCCACAGCTTCTCTGGGCAACCTGTGACAGTGCCTCACCACCCTCACAGGGAAGAATTCCTTCCCAATATCCCATCCAACCTTGCCCTCTGTCAGTTGGAAGCCACTCCTCCTTGTCCTATCATTCCAGGCCCTTGTAAATAGTCTCTCTCCATCCTTCTTGTAGCCCCTTCAGGCACTGGAAGGCCACAGTTAGCTCATCCTAAAGCCTTCTCTTCTCCAGACTCAACACTCTCAACTCTCCCAGCCTTTCCTCACAGCAGAGCTGCTCCATCCCTCCAATCATCTTGGTGCCTCCTCTGGACTCGCTCCAGCAGCTCCATGCCCTTGCTGTGCTGGGCCACCAGACTTGGAGGCATCTTAGACACGCATATTTTTGAACTAAAAAAAAAATTATTCAGGAACACCATTGTAAACATGGAATTTGAATTTCTACTTGGGACAATAGTATAACTTGTCTTTCCTGTTGTAGAAGACAGTCTATGCAACTGTACAGACACACCTGCAGAGATTCTCACCTACAGGGAGATTACAGATGAATTTAAGCCATCAGTAGTTTCTGACATGGTACTTCTTCTCATTACATATCAGGACATCCAAGGGTGTCTCATAAAGTACAGATAAAATGATGTGTGCTTCTGCCATCCTCATCTAAATTACATGGGGGAATGACAATTCTTCTAGCTTTGTATTGTTGGTTAAATTCCTTCCAAAAGCCTTACAGGGACCCCTTCACCACCTCTTCAGACTCTTTCATGTGGTTGAGCAGCCACATTTCTAAAATGGAGGTGACTACAGATGTTGGATTTTAGGACTTCATCTTAAAGTAAGCACTTGGTGGAGCTGTTTGTTTTGTTGTCTGAGATTTTTCTCAAGCAACAGTGAAAGATTTTGTACTTGTGCTTTTAACTTTGAAGGAGACTGTAAACTAGCAAATAAGAACTACAATCCAATGCTGGATACACAGGTCAACCACTGGAGCTGAGACAAAGAAACAGGCCCCCCAAAAAATGGAGTCAGATGAAGATTTCTTTGTGAAGCTCTCTGGTAAAGTGCTAGTTCTTTTAAAACACAGAAAAAAAAAGTGCAATCAGTGGTTTGTTGTGTTTTTTTTCCTCTTTTTACTAATGAATATCTTTCCAGCTAAACCTTAAACAGCATTGTTTCAAATGAGAATGTCTGAAAACTTTGAGTGACAAAAACCTAGGGGTTTGCTGTGGAAACATAAGTGCTCCTAAATCTTAGCTGCAGTGCTTTGTCATCAGCATCAGCTCTTCCACTGACAATATGTGGAATATCCCTGCAGAGGATTTTTAAATACCAGTTCCATCATGTGTCTTTGTGTCATCTGCACAGTTGAGCTAAATGTTACTCCCACTGAACAGGTACAGGTGAATCATAAAAAAACCTAAAAGCCATAGAAATGGGTTTTTTTGTAAGTTTGAGTGTGGTAAACTTGCCTGTGTTATTCAGCGTGTCTGTAGAAAACCAATTTCCTTGCTCATTTTTTTACCTCCAGGTATCTCCAGGTACCTGTTACATAAATATAATTTTGTTTGCAGACAGCATGTGCTGTTAAGCAAAAACATTAACCTATTTCAGACAATGAAAAGGAACAAATCTTAATTTACTTAGAAATACCCAAAGGAAGGTAGGAACTGGTCAAGCTTGTAGTTACAACCTTCCTTATTTTGATGTCCAGACACCATTTCCTTATGTGGGGTTTGAAGTCTTGTTTTAGTACATTGCCACTATGACAACATGCTTTAAATTACCTGGTAGGCTGGAGTCTACTGAAGGAAAATAGAAAATGAACAAAAGAAATATTGTTGGGTGGTTTTTTCTTTTTTTTTTTTTTTCTTTTTTTTTCCCAGGTGCTTGCAAACTAATGTGTTCCCCTGCAGGCTAGAAATAAAAAACATCTTATTAAATCACATCATAAATGACCCATGTAGCACAGTTTATTTTACATTACCTAGGTAAGGAGGCACTGAGTCAAATAAATCAAAGTGAACAAGGCAATAATTGTTCCTCCTTTTATATCAGCTAATATATGGGAGTAATGAACAAACATGATTAAAGTCAGAATACTTCATTAGTAATAGGCTTTTCATGTATTGTTTTTTAGAGAAATCAGGTTTACTGTGGAAGCCCTTTCCTTTGTATTTTCAAGCTGACATTTTGTATATTTGAAAAGGATAATACTGTACTTGCAAAATAAGATTAAGCATAAAATCCAGGTGGCTTTCTTTAGAGTAGAGATTTTATGAGCTGGATTTGTTTAGGATTTTTTTTTTCATGAAAAATAACATGTTCAGGAAGAGATCAAAACATCTCTTCAGTGCTTGCATTAAAAATTCTATAATTTTCTGGAGACTAAAGGCCACTGTAGTATCTTTCTTTCATGTGCCAGCTAGCTTTATTGAAATAAATGGAATTACTAAATGGAGGTTAGATGGTGAATATGTTTCTTAACTGAACTGTGTACTAGGCCCATTACTCTTCAGTAGGATTAAGATTTCACAGAGTAGTAAATTAGATTTAATCATTACAGCCTAAGTAAATGAAATAGCAATATAGCCAAGAGTAGGAAAATGGACTTAATTATGATTAAAAATGCAAACCAAAGAGAAATATATCTTCATGGTCAAGATCAGCCATACCCTTGGCAGGTCTGAAACATGATCTAGTTTTTAAAGGTTCACCTGAAAGGACAGGTTATTTAAGACAATATTCCAGCCTGCTTGCATAGAAACAACTTTGCTGGCTCAGATCAAGGGTTCTCTTAGTGCAGTGTCCTGCCTCTGAGGTCAGCCAGCAGCAGACACACAACAACATAAGAAATAGGAAATAATAGAATTATATAGAGGTACTAAATGCAGAATTATATGTAGGTTCTTTCCTAGGATGCCTCCCCATGCCTTTCTGTCTTATGGTCAAGAGTTCACACTGTATTTAGACCATGTACCTGACCTCTTTGAATTTGATATTTTTCTAACTATTCCACACCCTTTAGTTCTTCATAGCAATCTTCTTGAAAGGAAGTTATGCCATCTGCAAAAAGATTGTTTAGGGTACTCCTAATCCAATACAGGAAAGGGAAATGCCATTGAATTCCTGCTTAGCAGGCAGTTGCACACCTTCAAATAACAGTTTCCCCTGAATGAGTATATGTACCATGAGACATAAGTTGTTGCCTACATTCTCCTCATGGATCACCTGCAGCTGATCCTAAGGGACTATAAGGAATATGCTTTTAAATTTGCATAACCATGATTTGAGTGGCAGGTCACAGGAATTCCTGCAGCAGGAACCACCCCAACAACAGAGGACAAGCCTGACAAGGAGCAGTGCAAGTGCAGCAGTGACCAGGGCCAAGCTGGATTTGGCACCTGCTAACTCCACACAACACAATTCTCCCGTCCTGAGTGACCACCAACACAGATGAAGCCCAAAGTCATGGACTAAATGAACTCAATGGACATTTTGTGGACATGTCTGGATACTTTAAGGGCATTTTACCAAAATGGTCCATTAGACTAAGGGAATGATGTCTCTGTACTATATCAAAGGATGGAAAGGGGATGGTGCTTAACTGTCTTTATGTCAACCCGTGAGTTTTCTCACTCTCACCCTTCACATTCTCTCCCTGATCCCACCAGGGCTTGGTGGGCAAGTGGCTGTGTGGGGATGAGTTTCTGCCTGAGGTTAAGCCATGACAGATATATAAGCTAACCATGAGAACAAGTGGTCCCAGACACTGTGGTCCACTACCTCAGTGATGCCATTTTACGCCTTAGAAGTGAGTTCTGCTTCCATGTCCATGCCTACATGTGTGTGCTGTCGAAAAGGTCAGCCCAACTCGAACTCTAAAACTGGGGGAATAGGCAATGGGAGAGCCTAGTAACAATCCAGTGTAAAGCCTGGTTATCCAATCAGCGAAAATTCAATCTCATTTTCCCACAGGAGTTCTTTAGGAATGAACTGGATGCACAGGCCCACTTGTCCTTTCTCAGGGGAGCAGTGATCAACCTTTGCACAGAGTACTGTAATACCCATTTCCCATTACTCACAGGCATGAAACGAACTGACACTTCATAAAGCGTTTTGTAATCCTTTTAGGATGAAAAGAACCCAGTAGCATAATCCTCACTTGGCCTGGTGTCTCTCTTGTGTACTAGAAATTAATAGAAAGGCAGAACAGTCCATGTCCTTTCTCCTCCTTTGTATGAGGTCTTCTCTAAAATTTAGGCATTTAAAGCACCACAAATTCACCTTTCCTCAAAGCATATACCTTCTAAGAGTATTGGTTTTTTGTCCCAAATTATACCCAAAGATTATAAACGAATTTTGGGAGCCAGCTCACAGAATTGGCTCAGGAGTCAAGAAGAACAGAGGAAAGAGAGTTGGGCCAGCTCCTACCAGCTGTCCAGTAATGTGATCAACATTTTCTCCATCTGTGCTAAACTCTGACCTGCCAACCAGGCTGGGAAATACATTGTGTATTCTGATCTCCCACATAATACTATCTTTTCAGGGTTAGACTTCTCATTTTAAGGTGGAACAGAACCAGCTCATCAGTACCAAGAATTAACAGTTTGTCAGGGTTTTTAGGGCCAAATGAGCCCATTCTTATGTTAGGTTACAACAGCTACCAAGCGAAAAATTGACTGAAACCCCAAGGGGGTGTACCCGTGTTTCAGTACCTTCTGGAGAAGGAGGCACGACCCTCTCTGGCAACACTGTCTCCGTATTCACTCCTAAATATCTCTCTGTCATTGACACTAGTACTTATTTTGGGTACAGGCCAACAGGAGAATAACGAAGGACATGGAGAATGGTTTCAAAAGATCAGTTTTCAGCTAAATGGCTCTGTGCAGAATGAGACATTCCTGGGCTGACAGCCTCTTGGTGTAGGTCAGCAGGGACAACAAGCAGCACTTGTCATGAGTTATTTGACAGGATTCACAACTGGATCAGGAAGCCTGATGCAGGAAGCAAAACAGAATCAGCTCCATGCTCTTGGCAGACGAGCGATTCCTGCGTGTTGCTGAAGGTTTCAATCCACAATTGAAACCCGTGCATGGCTTTTTGTTTATTGCCACTGAAGATGGCAGAGGAGTAAATGCTGCCTTTGTATGTTGTTTGTTGCTTAAACCAATGGCTGTCAAGGCAATTGTTCCAGCTTGCTCTGCTTGTTTTGGGGGGATGGGGCCAGGGTTTATGAGGGTTACTTTGGTGAAACTGATTTTATCTTGGAGTTGGTTGTAATTGGAAGGGTGAGAGTATATCCAAAAGCAACATTAAACAGATTGTGCTAAATATGATGAGTTATCTTAATCAAATATGTCGTTTGAGGGGTAACCAAATATGGTCACAGCTTTATTGTCACTACATGGTCATTTAGCAGAGGCCAATAAATTATGAACTCCTTGTTAAAATCAGAATGACCTTTTCAAGGCTGAGTAGAGCACTAAGTGTATTAAACGAGCCATGTTTCCTTATCTGGCATGACAGATGTTTGATTTTGTTGACATTTTCAGGAATGCACAAACAATTACGACTTCAATGGTTTATTCATCAGAGAATGCAAAGTTACCTGATGGTGCCTGTGTACTGGAGGGTATTGTACAATAAATCTTGCTGTGGCTGTTGGTCTCATGTAGGTTTATCAGCGTTTAAAAAGACATAAGCAACGGCTGTTTTCTTCGTGGAAAGGTCATTCCTTTCTGATGGGTGATGTTTTAGGCACTACCTCATGGAAGCCTGAAACATTGAACAAGTTATTTCCACACATTACAGAGGAATCAAGCATTTGTTCAAAACTACATGAACAGGCACCTAATTTAGGTACTCCTGAACTTTATGAGACTCACCAAATGAAGGAGCATCCTGCTCCCTTGTATGCGCTTTGCATGGATGGGGAATAGCTGATGGATGGCTGACTGGGAATTCTTTCCCTTTTCCTTGGCAGCAGTCCAGGTTATCTAATTTTTTGGCAAATGTTTGAGCACACATTTCAATTTTTTTCCACTTGTAATACTTATTACAGCAACACAGCAGTGTGAAAACACTGCCTGGTGAGAAAATGAGGTATGAGAATGATTGCAGTCCTTTGGACATTTGTACAAGACCACTTGAACTGAGCAAACAAATGAAGATTTAGACAATATTTATTCAGATAATGCAGCACTATGTAAATAATAATTCTGTGCAAAGTCTGAAATTTTAGGAATTAGATTTTACAGCTAAGCACTACAGAAAACAGGGAAACGTAATGGCAACATTTTAGAAATGGGTTTAATTTCTTCATTCTGAATATTCATTCCCAAGAAACAAGTATTATTTTGTAGTGGAACAGAGAGCAACTTCAAGCATTTACATAATTCTGTAAATTCTTGTTACCTTCATACACAAACATAAAAAAAGGAAGAAAATCAGTAACTAGGAAAAGATGAATCAGATAAGGATAAATAAAGGTGGGACAAAAAGCTGGCATGATTTTTTCAGACAAGTTTGGGGTTTTTTACCACATCTACAGAAGTTCTGCAGTCTATTTGATATGCAAGAGAATTTCCTAATTGGATGGACTTTGAGTATATCCGATTGGTATTTTATAGCTTCCCTGGCAAAACAAAATCCACAGCACCTTTTGCTAGGACTCCTCCATTTTTTTAAAAAAATATGTCTGTATTTTTATGCGACGATCTTCTACCTGAAAGACAGAAAGGCTTGAAATTAATAAGGAAAACCTGAACTTTTCAGGTCACTTAACTACTTCAGTTCTAAATATCTGCTTTATGTCACATTAGCACTGTTATCCTTCCTAGCTTAAAACCACATTTGTTTAAAAAATATTAAAGTAGTACAGAGCTTTGGCTCTTTTTTGGGGTTTTGAAAGCTTTCTAAATTTGCAATCTTCTCATAAAGACAAAAAGAAACTCAATGTGACAGAAGATTATGAAAGAGAGGGAGGGAGCAGTGAATTTCTGATATCCTGGAAGAGTAAGAGACATTATGAGGCCAGATGGTGCATTGCCTTCTAAATTACTTTTGCATTTTTCAAAAAGACTGGAAAATTCTAAAGTATTAGCAGGTGAATGGGGTTGTCAAATAGATAGCTCATTATCAGCACTGAACAGAACCAATGCTGAAGTTTCATAGGATATTTACAACCAGCAATGGAGGAACTGTGGTTTCCAGAATGGTTAATGAGATAATACAGATTTCTGAGAAGGAAAATGTCTGGGATTAAGGGTAAGCAACAACACATTTTTTTTTTTTTTAGTATACAGGCTGAATTTTTTCTAAATTATTTTTAGTTCAAAGGCTTCTCATCTGTCGGAGAATAACCTCCCAAACTCCCTTTCATGGTATGTGTTTTGGTGCTAAAACCACGGGGTTGCTCTCTGATCCCTAGGCAGTGCCTGGGTGTAGTTTGTAGCTGCACAGTTCAAATCACTGATGTGGTGAGGAGAAATGCCCAGGAGAATTTAGGTCCTGGTTTTTTTTCACCTGGCAGGTGAACAAACTCCCTTAGGTGGGCAGTTTTTCTTTGCTGCGATTTGTTGCAGATGTGAGACGTTTTAACCTTCAGTCAGTACCTCTCACCCAGCAGCACCTGCCATTATTTCATCTTCAGCAAGTTCAAACTCTTTTTTCTATTTTGTCAATACACTTACGTTGAATTGTCTTCCATTTCTGTGTGGTCACTAAGTTTTCAAAGGTTATAGATTTCTAGGGGAGGCCCAAGGTTTCATTTAGCAACCTCATCTGACAATCTCTAGGGGAACTTAAGAAATTACTGTTTTCAGTCCCTGATGACACACTGTCTTTTTCCTTTCCTATAATTTTAGAAAAACTTTTTAGGGTATTTATCTGGCAATAATGCTGTTTTCAAAAGCAGGACCTGTGGTTATTTTCTCTCCTGTACAACCTGATTTAGTGGCTGCTGGATTTAGTTGGAGAAAGAAGTAGTATGCGGTCACTTTGCACCCAGGAGAGCTTTTGTGTAGAATATTGAGAGACCTAGGTTCAGTTTCAGGTGATCTGTGGTGGCTTCCCAAGGGTGTGCTTTAATACACAGTTTCAGGAACACTGATGAGGGTGTGCCCTCAGTGCCGTGCACCAAGCTATCCCACTTTTCAAGGATTGTTTCTTGTATAGGAGGGATGGTTGGGGCATTTTACTAGAAAACAAGGGACCTGAGTTTGTGTTCTAATAAATAAAAATAAAAATTGGATACAGCTGTATTTAAACACCCACTGGAACAAGTGCTGAAAATTGCGTCTTCAGGATATTACGTTGACTATCAATTTATAATGTAATGGAATGAAAAGTGAACCATTCAGTGGCACCTAACACCCCATAAAAACAAGAGTGTCTGAGCACTATCCTTGTGCTTTGTACTGATGCTCTGCTTGGCTTTCTGGGCTTTTCACTCCCCATTCTTGAGGCTGCCTACCCAGCAAACCTCAGGAAAATCAACTGGAATTAACTTCTTGAAAAGCAACCTATCCAAGGCAGTATTAGCTAAGTTTCTGCTGACCTACTTAGGATTAGAGTAGCTGGCAAAATTGTTTTACAGAGCTTGATTTCAGAGGTAAACTCCAATTGAACCGCTACAGCGTTGCTGTAACTTCAAAGCACTGTCAAACCCAGAATTAAGTAAAATATCAGTGACTTTGAAGTCACACCTCCAGCAAGTTAATTGTCGTGCAGACAGGCGTCAGCGCCCACACCCTCTGTTTGGGTTATGGGCAGAGGCACTTCAACTGGGCCTAACAAGGTAAATTATGCAGTACCTATTATCTTTTTTTGCAGAATACCTCTCCCTTTGTGCTGCCACTTCAGAATATGATCAAAAAGACCTTATTTAGGGGTTGCAAGCCTTCCCCCCCACCAAAAAACCCCCATCCCCTTCACACCCAGCTTTGTAAAGCCAGCGCCAAAATACCTCTGACTAAGCTATAAAGAGGCAGTTCTAGCTCCCGACAGCAGGTTGAGACAATAGTTAACTTAAATCCTGCTGTTTGGCAGAAAACAAGTCTCTGCAGTATTGGATTCAGAGGGCAGCATCATGTCTGGAAAAACAAACAGGAAGGAAAAGCAGCGCTGCTTCGGGCTGTCAAAGAAATCCCTGCCAGCTGAGGAATTAGAGAGATGGATCTTCTTTAGGGAGGTTACATCTTCCTCAGCTTTTACTTCCAATTACCTGGAAGGCTCAGGGACACCTGCAGAAAGAATTGCTCATTTATATTAATGGCCCACATATTTACGTTGACCCCCCCCC